>JAXCME010000181.1:0-125000 GCA_034190965.1 Prunus campanulata
TACACCAACCACTCCAATTCGGAACAAAATGCCTTTGAACTTGAAGTGTCCAATTTCCTACACCATTTGATTTCCTATCGAGCCCAAAACTTTGGCATCATCATAATATGGTGGGAGGAGTCATGTGGTGAGTTTTCAGTGAACTCCAATCGCTAGAACTACGGAACACAGCAACCACTCCAATTCGGAACAAACTGCCTTTGAACTTGAAGTGTCCAATTTCGTACACCTATTGATTTCTGATCGAGCCCAAAACTTTCGCATCATCATAATATGGTGGGAGGAGTCATGTGGTGAGTTTTCAGTGAACTCCAATCGCTAGAACTACGGAATACACCAACCACCCCAATTTGGAACAAACTGCCTTTGAACTTGAAGTGTCCAATTTCGTACGCCTATTGATTTCCGATCGAGCCCAAAAGTTGGGCATCATCATAATATGGTGGGAGGAGTCATTTCATGAGTTTTGAGTGAAATCCAATCCCTAGAACTACGGAATACACCCACCACTCCAATTCGGAACGAACTGCCTTTTCACTTGAAGTGTCCAATTTCGTACACCTATTGATTTCCGATCGAGCCCAAAACTTGGGCATCATCATAATATGGTGGGAGGAGTCATTTGATGAGTTCTGAGTGAAATCCAATTGGTAGAACTACGGAATACACCAAACACTCCAATAAAGCACGAATTGCCTCTGAACTTAAATTGTCCAATTTCGTATACCTATTGATTTCCGATCGAGCCCAAAACTGGGGCATCATCATAATATCGTGGGAGGAGTCATGTGGTGAGTTTTGAGTGAAATCCAATCGCTAGAACTACGGAATACACCGACCACCCCAATTCGGAACAAACTGCCTTTGAACTTGAAGTGTCCAATTTCCTACACCTATTGATTTCCTATCGAGCCCAAAACTTTGGCATCATCATAATATGGTGGGAGGAGTCATGTGGTGAGTTTTCAGTGAACTCCAATCGCTAGAACTACGGAATACAGCAACCACTCCAATTCGGAACAAACTGCCTTTGAACTTGAAGTGTCCAATTTCGTACACCTATTGATTTCCGATCGAGCCCAAAACTTGCGCATCATCATAATATGGTGGGAGGAGTCATTTGATGAGTTTTGAGTGAAATCCAATCGCTAGAACTACGGAATACACCAACCACTCCAATTCGAAACAAACTGCCCTTGAACTTGAAGTGTCCAATTTCATACACCTATTGATTTTCGATCTAGCCCAAAACTTGGGAATCATCTTAATATGTTGGGAGGAGTCATTTGGTGAGTTTTGAGTGAAATCCAATCGCTAGAAATACGAAATGTACCAACCACTCCAATAAGGCACGAACTGCCTTTGAACTTGAATTGTCCAATTTCGAACACCTGTTGATTTCCGATCAAGCCCAAAACTTGGTCATCAACATAGTATGGTGGGAGGAGTCATGTGGTGAGTTTTGAGTGAAATCCAATCACTAGAACTGCGGAATACACCAACCCCTCCAATTTGGAACAAACTGCCTTTGAACTTGAGGTGTCCAATTTCGTACACCTATTGATTTCCGATTGAGCCGAAAACTTGGGAATCATCATAATACGTTGGGAGGAGTCCTTTGCTGAGTTTTGAGTGAAATACAATCGCTAGAACTAAGAAATGTACCAACCACTCGAATAAGGCACGAACTGCCTTTGAACTTGAATTGTCCAATTTCGTTCACCTATTGACTTCCGATCAAGCCCAAAACTTGGTCATCATCATAGTATGGTGGGAGGAGTCATGTGGTAAGTTTGAGGGAAATCCAATCGCTAGAACTGCGGGATACACCAACCCTTCCAATTCGGAACAAACTGCCCTTGAACTTGAAGTGTCCAATTTCGTACACCTATAGATTTCCGATCCAGCCCAAAACTTGGGCATCATCATAATATGGTGGGAGGAGTCATTTGGTGAGTTTTGAGTGAAATCCAATCGCTAGAACTACAGAATACACCAACCACTCCAATTCGGAACAAACTGCCTTTGAACTTGAAGTGTCCAATTTGGTACACCTATTGATTTCCGATCGAGCCTAGAACTTGGGCATCATCATAGTATGGTTGGAGGAATCATGTGGTGTGTTTTGAGTGAAATCCAATCGCTAGAACTACGGATATCCCCAACCACTCCAATAAGGCACGAACTGCCTATGAACTTGAATTGTCCAATTTCGTACACCTATTGATTTCCGATCGAGCCCAAAACTTTGGGCATCAGCATAATACGGTGGGAGGAGTCATTTGATGAGTTTTGAGTGAAATCCAACCGCTAGAACTACGGAATACACCAAACACTCCAATAAAGCACGAACTGCCTTTGAGCTTGAATTGTCCAATTTCGTACACCTATTGATTTCCGATCGAGGCCAAAATTTGGGCATCATCATAATATGGTGGGAGGATTCATGCGGTGAGTTTTGAGTGAAATCCAATAGCTAGAAGTACGAAATGTACCATGCACTCCAATAAGGCACGAACTGCCTTTGAACTTGAATTGTCCAATTTTGTACACCTATTGATTTCCGACCGAGCCCAAAACTTGGGCATCGTCATAATATGGTGGCAGGAGTCATTTGATGAGTTTTGAGTGAAATCCAATCGCTAGAACTACGGAATACACCAAACACTCCAATAAAGCACGAACTGCCTTTGAGCTTGAATTGTCCAATTTCGTACACCTATTGATTTTCGATCGAGCCCAAAACTTGGTAATCATCATAATATGGAGGGAGTTGTCATGTGGTGAGTTTTGAGTGAAATCCAATTGCTAGAACAACGGAATACACCAACCACTCCAATTCGGAACAAACTGCCTTTGAACTTGAAGTGTCCAATTTTGTACACCTATTGACTTTCGATCGAGCCCAAAACTTGGGCATCATCATAATATGGTGGAAGGAGTCATGTGGTGAGTTTTGAGTGAAATCCCATCGCTAGACCTACGGAATACACCAACCACCCCAATTCGGAACAAACTGCCTTTGAACTTGAAGTGTCCAATTTCGTACACCTACTGATTTCCGATCGAGCCCAAAACTTGGGCATCATCATAATATGGTGGAAGTGTCATTTGATGAGTTTTGAGTGAAATCCAACCGCGAGAACAGCGGAATACACCAAATACCCCAACAAAGCACGAACTGCCTTCGAACTTGAATTGTCCAATTTCGTACACCTACTAATTTCCGATCGAGCCCAAAACTTGGGCATCATCATAATATGGTGGGAGGAGTCATTTGATGAGTTTTGAGTGAAATCCAACTGCTAGAACTACGGAATACACCAAACACTCCAATAAAGCACGAATTGCCTTTGAGCTTGAATTGTCCAATTTCGTACACCTATTGATTTCCGATCAAGCCCAAAATTTGGGCATCATCATAATATTGTGGGAGGAGTCATTTGGAGAGTTTTGAGTGAAATCCAACCTCTAGAACTACGAAATACACCAAACACTCCAATAAAGCATGAACTACCTTTGAACTTGAATTGTCCAATTTCGTACACCTATTGATTTCTGATCGAGCCCAAAACTTGGGCATCATCATAATATGGTGGGAGGAGTCATTTGATGAGTTTTGAGTGAAATCCAACAGCTAGAAGTACAGAATACACCAAACACTCCAATAAAGCACGAACTGCCTTTGAGGTTGAATTGTCCAATTTCGTACACCTATTGATTTCCGATCGAGCCCAAAACTTGGGCATCATCATAATATGGTGGGAGGAGTCATGTGGTGAGTTTTGAGCGAAATCCAACTGCTAGAACTACGGAATACACCAAACACTCCAATTCGGAACAAACTGCCTTTGAACTTGAAGTGTCCAATTTCGTACACCTATTGATTTCCGATCGAGCCCAAAATTTGGGCATCATCATAATATGGTGGGAGGAGTCATTTGATGAGTTTTGAGTGAAATCCAACCGCTAGAACTACGGAATACACCCAACACTCCAATAAAGCACGAACTGCCTTTGAACATGAATTGTAAAATTTCGTACACCTATTGATTTCCGATCGGGACAAAAACTTGGGCGTCGTCATAATATGGTGGGAGGAGTCATGTGGAGAGTTTTGGGTGAAATCCAATCTATAGAACTACGTAATACACCAACCACTCCAATTCGGAACAAAATGCCTTTGAACTTGAAGTGTCCAATTTCGTACACCTATTGCTTTCCGATCGAGCCTAGAACTTGGGCATCATCATAGTATGGTTGGAGGAATCATGTGGTGTGTTTTGAGTGAAATCCAAGCGCTAGAACTACGGAACACACCAACCACTCCAATAAAGCACGAAATGCCTTTGAACTTGAATTGTCCAATTTCGTACACCTATTGATTTCTGATCGAGCCCAAAACTTGGGCATCATCATAATATCGTGGGAGGAGTCATGTGGTGAGTTTTGAGTGAAATACAATCGCTCGAACTATGGAATACACCAACCACTCCAATTCGGAACAAACTGCCTCTGAACTTGAAGTGTCCACTTTCGTACACCCATTGATTTCCGATCGAGCCCAAAATTTGGGCATCAGCATAATACGGTGGGAGGAGTCATTTGATGAGTTTTGAGTGAAATCAAACCGCTAGAACTACGGAATACACCAAACACTCCAATAAAGGACGAACTGCCTTTGAACTTGAAGTGTCCAATTTCGTACACCTATTGATTTCTGATCGAGCCCAAAACTTGGGCATCATCATAATATGGTGGGAGGAGTCATTTGATGAGTTTTGAGAGATATCCAATTGCTAGCACTATGGAATACACCAAACACTCCAATAATGCTCGAACTGCCTTTGAACTTGAAGCGTCCAATTTCGTACACCTCATGATTTCCGATTTAGCCCAAAAGTTGGGTATCATCATAATATGGTGGGAGGAGTCATTTGATGAGTTTTGAGTGAAATCCAATTGCTAGAACTGTGGAATACACCAAACACTCCAATAATGCTCGAACTGCCTTTGAACTTGAAGCGTCCAATTTCGTACACCTCATGATTTCCGATTTAGCCCACAAGTTGGGTATCATCATAATATGGTGGGAGGAGTCATTTGATGAGTTTTGAGTGAAATCCAATTGCTAGAACTACGGAATACAACAAACACTCCAATAAAGCACGAACTGCCTTTGAACTTGAAGTGTCCAATTTCGTACACCTAATGATTTCCGATCACTCCAATTCGGAACAAACTGCCTTCGAACTTGAAGTGTCTAATTTCGTACACCTATTGATTTCCGATCGAGCCCAAAACTTGGGCATCATCATAATATAGTGGGAGGAGTCATTTGATGAGTTTTGAGTGAAATCCAATTGCTAGAACTACGGAATACACCAACCACTCCAATTCGGAACAAACTGCCTTCCAACTTGAAGTGTCTAATTTCGTACACCTATTGATTTCCGATCGAGCCCAAAACTTGGGCATCATCATAATATAGTGGGAGGAGTCATGTGGTGAGTTTTGAGTGAAATCCAATCGCTAGAACTACAGAATACACCAACCACTCCAATTCGGAACAAACTGCCTTTGAACTTGAAGTGTCCAATTTCGTACACCTATTGATTTCCGATCGAGCCCAAGACTTGGACATCATCATAATATGGTGGGAGGAGTCATGTGGTGAGTTTTGAGTGAAATCCAATCGCTAGAACTACGGAATACACCAACCGCTCCAATTCGCAACAAACTGCCTTTGAACTTGAAGTGTCCAATTTCATACACCTATTGATTTCCGATCGAGCCCAAAAGTTGGGTATCATCATAATATGGTGGGAGGAGTCATTTGATGAGTTTTGAGTGAAATCCAATTGCTAGAACTACGGAATACACCAACACTCCAATAAAGCCCGAACTGCCTTTGAACTTGAAATGTCCAATTTCGTACACCTAATGATTTCCGATCTCGCCCAAAACTTGGGCATCATCATAATATGGTGGGAGGAGTCATTTGATGACTTTTGAGTGAAATCCAACTGCAAGAACAACGGAATACACCAAACACTCCAATAAAGCACGAACCGCCTTTGAACTTGAAGTGTCCAATTTCGTACACCTATTGATTTCTGATCGAGCCCAAAACTTGGGCATCATCATAATATCGTGGGAGGATTCATTTGATGAGTTTTGAGTGAAATCCAATTGCTAGAACTACGGAATACACCAAACACTCCAATAAAGCACGAATTGCCTTTGAACTTGAATTGTCCAATTTCGTACACCTATTGATTTCCGATTGAGTCCAAAACTTGGGCATCATCATAATACGGTGGGAGGAGTCATTTCATGAGTTTTGAGTGAAATCCAATCCCTAGAAGTACGGAATACACCAACCACTCCAATTCGGAAAAAACTGCCTTTGGACTTGAAGTGTCCAATTTCGTACACCTATTGATTTCCGATCGAGCGCAAACCTTGGGCATCATCATAATATGATGGGAGGAGTCATTTCGTGAGTTTTGAATGAAATCCAATCGCTAGAACTACGGAATACACCAAACACTCCAATAAAGCACGAACTGCCTTTGAACTTGAATTGTCCAATTTCGTACCCCTATTGATTTCCGATCGATCCCAAAACTTTGGCATCATCATAATATGGTGGGAAGAGTCATGTGGAGAGTTTTGAATTAAATCCAATCGCTAGAACAACGGAATACATCAACCACTCCAATTCGGAACAAACTGCCTTTGAACTTGAAGTGTCCAATTCCGTACACCTATTGATTTCCGACGATGCCCAAAACTTGGTCATCGTCATAATATGGTGGGAGGAGTCATTTCGTGAGTTTTGAATGAAATCCAACCGCTAGAACTACGGAATACACCTACCACTCCAATTCGGAACAAACTGCCTATGAACTTGAAGTGTCCAATTTCGTACACCTATTGATTTCCGATCGAGCCGAAAACTTGGGCATCATCATAATATAGTGGGAGGAGTCATTTGTTGAGTTTTGAGTGAAATCCAATTGCTAGAACTACAGAATACACCAAACACTCCAATAAAGCACGAACTGCATTTGAACTTGAACTGTCCAATTTCGTACCTCTATTGATTTCCGATCGAGCCCAAAACTTTAGCATCATCATAATATGGTGGGAGGAGTCATGTGGAGCTTGAAGTGTGCAATTTCGTACACCTATTGATTTACGATCGAGCCCAAAACTTGGACATCATCATAATATGGTGGGAGGAGCCATGTGGTGAGTTTTGAGCAAAATCCAATCGCTAGAACTACGGAATACACCAACCACTCCAATTCGGAAAAAACTGCCTTTGGACTTGAAGTGTCCAATTTCGTATATCCATTGATTTCCAATCGAGCCCAAAACTTGGTCATCATCATAATATCGTGGGAGGAGTCATGTGGTGAGTTTTGAGTGAAATCCAGTCGCTAGAACAACGGAATACACCAACCACTCCAATTCGGAACAAACTGCCTTCGAACTTGAAGTGTCCAATTTCGTACACCTGTTGATTTCCGATGGAGCCCAAAACTTGGGCATCATCATAATATGGTGGGAGGAGTCATTTCATGACTTTTGAGTGAAATCCGATCGCTAGAACTACAGAATACACCTACCACTCCAATTCGGAATAAACTGTCATTGAACTTGAAGTGTCCAATTTCGTACACCTATTGATTTCTGATCGAGCCCAAAACTTGGGCATCATCATAATATGGTGGGAGGAGTCATTTGAAGACTTTTGAGTGAAATCCAATTGCTAGAACTACGGAATACACCAACCACTAGAATTCGGAACATACTGCCTTTGAACTTGAAGTGTCCAATTTCGTACACCTATTGAATTCTGATCGAGCCCAAAACTGGGGCATCATCATAATATGGTGGGAGGAGTCATGTGGTGAGTTTTGAGTGAAATCCAATCGCTAGAACTACGAAATGTACCAACAACTCCAACAAGGCAAGAACTGCCTTCGAACTTGAATTGTCGAATTTCGTACACCAATTGATTTCCGATCGAGCCCAAAACTTAGGCATCATCATAGCATGGTGGGAGGAGTCATGTGGTGAGTTTTGAGTGAAATCCAATCGCTAGAACTACGGAATACACCAACCACTCCAATTTGGAACAAACTGCCTTTGAACTTTAAATGTCCAATTTCGTACACCTATTGATTTCCGATCGAGCCCAAAACTTGGGCATCATCATAATATGGTGGGAGGAGTCATTTGGCGAGTTTTGAGTGAAATCCAATCGCTAGAACTACGAAATGTACCAACCACTCCAATAAGGCACGAACTGCCTTTGAACTTGAATTGTCCAATTTCGTACACCTATTGATTTCCGATCGTTTCCAAAACTTGGGCATCATCATAATATGGTGGGAGGAGTCATTTGATGTGTTTTTAGTGAAATCCAATCGCTAGAACTACGAAATACACCAAACACTCCAATAAAGCACGAACTGCCTTTGAACTTGAATTGTCCAATTTCGTACACCTATTGATTTCCGATCGAGCCCAAAACTTGGGCATTATCATAGTATGGTGGTAGGAGTCTTGTGGTGAGTTTTGAGTGAAATCTAATTGCTAGTACTACATAATACACCAACCACTCCAATTCGGAACAAACTGCCATTGAACTTGAAGTGTCCAATTTCGTACTCATATTGGTTTCCGATCGTTCCCAAAACTCGGGCATCATCGTAATATGGTGGGAGGAGTCATTTGATGAGTTTTGAGTGAAATCCAATCGCTAGAACTACGGAAAACACCAAACACTCCAATAAAGCACGAACTGACTTTGAACATGAATTGTCCAATTTCGTACACCTATTGATTTCCGATCGAGCCCCAAACTTGGGCATCATCATAATATGGCGGGAGGAGTCATGGGATGAGTTTTGAGTGAATCCAATTGCTAGAACTACGGAATACACCAACCACTCCAATTCGGAACAAACTGCCTTTGAACTTGAAGTGTCCAATTTCGTACACCCACTGATTTCCGATGGAGCCCAAAACTTGGGCATCATCATAATATGGTGGGAGGAGTCATGTGGAGAGTTTTGAGTGAATTCCGATCGCTAGAACTACGGAATACACCAACCACTGCAATTCGTAACGAACTGCCTTTGATGTGGGAGGAGTCATTTGGTGTGTTTTGAGTAAAATCCAACCGCTAGAACTACGGAATACACCAAACACTCCAACAAAGCACGAACTGCCTTTGAACTTGAATTGTCCAATTTCGCAGACCTATTGATTTCTGATCGAGCCCAAAACTTGGGCATCATCATAATATGTTGGGAGGAGTCATTTGGTGAGTTCTGAGTGAAATCCAACAGCTAGAACTACTGAATACACCAAACACTCCAATAAAGCACGGACTGTCTTCGGACTTGAATTGTCCAATTTCGTACACCGATTGATTTACAATCGAGCCCAAAACTTGGGCATCATCATAATATGGTGGGAGGAGTCATTTGATGAGTTTTGAGTGAAATCCAACGGCTAGAAGTACGGAATACACCAAACACTCCAAGAAAGCACGAACTGCCTTTGAACTGGAATTGTCCAATTTCGTACACCTATTGATTTCCGATCGAGCCCAAAACTTGGGCATCATCATAATATGGTGGGCGGAGTCATGTGGAGAGCTTTGGGTGAAATCCAATTGCTAGAACTATGTAATACACCAACCACTCCAATTCGGAACACACTGCCCTTGAACATGAAGTGTCCAATTTCATACACCTATTGATTTCCGATCGAGCCCAAAACTTGGGCATCGTCATAGTATGGTGGGAGGAGTCATGTGGTGAGTTTTGAGTGAAATCCAATCGCTAGAACTACGGAATACACCAGCCACTCCAATTCGGAACAAACTGCCTTTGAACTTGAATTGTCCAATTTCGTACACCCACTGATTTCCGATTGAGCCCAAAACTTGGGCATCATCACAATATGGTTGGAGGAGTCATTTGGTGAGTTTTGAGTGAAATCCAACCGCTAGAACTTTGGAATACACCAAACACTCCAACAAAGCACGAACTGCCTTTGAACTTGAATTGTCCAATTTCGTACACCTGTTGATTTCCGATCGAGCCCAAAACTTGGGCATCATCATAATATGGTGGGAGGAGTCATTTGGTGAGTTTTGAGTGAAATCCAACAGCTAGAACTACTGAATACACCAAACACTCCAATAAAGCACGAACTGTCTTTGGACTTGAATTGTCCAATTTCGTACACCGATTGATTTACAATCGAGCCCAAAACTTGGGCATTATCATAATATGGTGGGAGGAGTCATTTGATGAGTTTTGAGTGAAATCCAACCGCTAGAAGTACGGAATACACCAAACACTCCAATAAAGCACGAACTGCCTTTGAACTGGAATTGTCCAATTTCGTACAACTATTGATTTCCGATCGAGCCCAAAACTTGGGCATCATTATAGTGTGGTGGGAGGAGTCATTTGGTGAGTTTTGAGTGAAATCCAACCGCTAGAACTGCGGAATACACCAAACACTCCAATAAAGCACGAACTGCCTTTGAGATTGAATTGTCCAATTTCATACACCTATTGATTTCCGATCGAGCCCAAAACTTGGGCATCATCATAATATGGTGGGAGGAGTCATGTGGGGAGTTTTGACAGAAATCCAACTACTAGAACTTGGGAATACACCAACCACTCCAATTCGGAACAAACTGCCTTTCAACTTGAAGTGTCCAATTTCGTACACCTATTGATTTCCGATCGAGCCCAAAGTTTGGGCATCATCAAAATATGGTGGGAGGAGTCATTTGGTGAGTTTTGAGTGAAATCCAACCGCTAGAACTACGGAATACATCAAACACTCCCATAAAGCACGAACTGCCTTTGAACTTGAGTTGTCCAATTTCGTACACCTATTGATTTCCGATCGAGCACAAAACTTGGGCATCATAATATGGTGGGAGGAGTCATGTGGAGAGTTTTGGGTGAAATCCAATCGCTAGAAGTACGAAATACACCAGCCACTCCAATTCGGAACAAACTGCCCTTGAACTTGAAGTGTCCCATTTCATACACCCATTGATTTCCGATCGATCCCAACACTTGGGCATCATCATAATATAGTTTGAGGAGTCGTTTGGTGAGTTTTGAGTGAAATCCAACCGCTAGAACTACGGAATACACCAAACACTCCAATAAAGCACGAACTGCCTTTGAACTTGAATTGTCCAATTTCGTACACCTATTGATTTCCGATCGAGCCCAAAACTTGGGCATCATCATAGTACGGTGGGAGGAGTCATTTGGTGAGTTTTGAGTGAAATCCAACCGCTAGAACTACGGAATACACCAAACACTCCAAAAAAGCAAGAACTGCCTTTGAACTTGAATTGTCCAATTTCGTACACCTATTGATTTCCGATCGAGCCCAAAACTTGGGCATCATCATAATATTGTGGGAGGAGTCATGTGGTGAGTTTTGAGTGAAATACAAACGCTAGAACTACGTAATGTACCAACCAGTCCAATAAGGCACGAACTGCCTTTGAACTTGAATTGTCCAATTTCGTACACCTATTGATTTCCGATTGAGCCCAAAACTTGGGCATCGTCACAGTATGGTGGGAGGAGTCATGTGGTGAGTTTTGAGTGAAATCCAATCACAAGAACTACGGAATACACCAACCACACCAATTCGTAACAAACTGCCTTTGAACTTGAAGTGTCCAATTTCGTACACCCATTGATTTCCGATCGAGCCCAAAACTTGGGCATCATCACAATATGGTGGGAGGAGTCATTTGGTGAGTTTTGAGTGAAATCCCATCAGTAAACTATGAAATGTACCAACCACTCCAATAAGGCACGAACAGCCTTTGAACTTCAATTGTCCAATTTCGTACACCTATTGATTTCCGATCGAGTCCAAAACATGGGCATCATCATAATATGGTGGGAGGGGTCATTTGATGAGTTTTGAGTGAAATCCAACCGCTAGAACTACGGAATACACCAAACACTCCAATAAAGCACGAACTGCCTTTGAGCTTGAATTGTCCAATTTAGTACAGCTATTGATTTCCGATCGAGCACAAAACTTTGGCATCATCATAATATGGTGGGAGGAGTCATGTGGTGAGTTTTGAGTGAAATCCAATTGCTAGAACTACGGAATACACCAACCACTCCAACTCGGAACAAATTGCCTTCGAACTTGAAGTGTCCAATTTCGTACACCTATTGATTTCCGATCGAGCACAAAACTTGGGCATCATCATAATGTGGTGGGAGGAGTCATGTGGAGAGTTTTGAGTGAAATCGAATCGCTAGAACTGCGGAATACACCAAACAATCCAATAAAGCGCGAAATGCCTTTGAACTTGAATTGTCCAATTTCCTACACCTATTGATTTCCGATCGAGCCCAAAACTTGGGCATCATCAGAATATGGTGGGAGGGGTCATGTGGAGAGTTTTGGGTGAAATCAAATCGCTAGAACTATGGAATACACCAACCAATCCAATTCGGAACAAACTGCCTTTGAACTTGAAGTGTCCAATTTCGTACACCAGTTGATTTCCGATCGAGCCCAAAACTTTGGCATCATCGTAATATGGTGGGAGGAGTCATGTGGTGAGTTTTGAGTGAAATCCAATCGCTAGAACTACGGAATACACCAACCACACCAATTCGTAACAAACTGCCTTTGAACTTGAAGTGTCCAATTTCGTACACCCATTGATTTCCGATGGAGCCCAAAACTTGGGCATCATCATAATATGGTGGGAGGAGTCATGTGGAGAGTTTTGAGTGAAATCCGATCGCTAGAACTACGGAATACACCAACCACTGCAATTCGTAACAAACTGCCTTTGAACTTGAAGTGTCCAATTTCGTACACCTATTGATTTCCGATCGAGCCCAAAACTTGGGCATCATCATAATATGGTGGGAGGAGTCATTTGGTGAGTTTTGAGTGAAATCCAATCGCTAGAACTACGGAATACACCAACCACTCCAATAAGGCACGAACTGCCTTTGAACTTGAAGTGTCCAATTTCGTACATCTATTGATTTCCTATCGAGCCCAAAACTTGGGCATCATCATAATATCGTGGGAGGAGTCATGTGGAGAGTTTTGAGTGAAATCCAATCGCTAGAACTACGGAATAAACCAACCACTTCAATTCAGAACAAACTGCCTTTGAACTTGAAGTGTCCACTTTCGTACACCTACTGATTTGAACTTGAAGTGTCCAATTTCGTACACCTATTGATTTCCGACCGAGCCCAAAACTTGGGCATCATCATAATAAGGTGGGAGGAGTCATGCGGTGAGTTTTGAGTGAAATCCAATCGCTAGAACTACGGAATACACCAACCACTCCAATTCGGAACAAACTGCCTTTGAACTTGAAGTGTCCAATTTCGTACACCTATTGATTTCCGATCGAGCCCAAAACTTGGGCATCAACATAATATGGTGGGAGGAGTCATTTGGTTAGTTTTGAGTGAAATCCAATCGCTAGAACTACGAAATGTAACAACTACTCCAATAAGGCACGAACTGCCTTTGAACTTGAATTGTCCAATTTCGTACACCTATTGATTTCCGATCGAGCCGAAAACTTGGGCATCATCCTAATATGGTGGGAGGAGTCATTTGGAGAGTTTTGAGTGAAATCCAATCGCTAGAACTACGAAATGTTCCAACTACTCCAATAAGGCACGAACTGCCTTTGAACTTGAATTGTACAATTTCGTACACCTATTGATTTCCGATCGAGCCCAAAACTTGGGCGTCATCATAATGTGCTGGGAGGAGTCATGTGGTGAGTTTTGGGTGAAATCCAATCGCAAGAACTACTGAATACACCAACCACTCCATTTCGGGACAAACTGCTTTGAACTTGAAGTGTCCAATTTCGTACACCTATTGATTTCCGATCGAGCCCAAAACTTGGGCATCGTCACAATATGGTGGGAGGAGTCATGTGGTGAGTTTTGAGTGAAATCCAATCGCTAGAACTATGGAATACACCAACCACTCCAATTCGGAACAAACTGCCTTTGAACTTGAAGTGTCCAATTTCGTACACCTATTGATTTCCGATCGAGCCCAAAACTTGGGCATCATTAGAATATGGTGGGAGGAGTCATTTGGTGAGTTTTGAGTGAAATCCAATCTCTAGAACTACGGAATACACCAAACACTCCAATATGGCACTGTTGTGTCGGATTCACTGCATCAAAAATAGATTCGGCTGCATCCTCAACTTGTGATACTCGCAAGTGCACGAGCCGTTCGGTAGTATAGCATATGTAAGTGCGAGGTCGATCCCACGAGGATTGGTGATTGAATGATCCAATTTATTTCCCCTACACAAAACAGAAATGAAAAAGAAAATAAATAAAACAAGAAAAAGGAGATAACTCAAGCAAATAAGTTCCCAAGTTCAATTTAGATTAATGGATTGATTCTAGCTAAAGCATGATTAGGCCATGGTGTCTGGTTCTAACCTTGTGTTCCTAATTCCCTAATTTGATCATTTGTTGTCTAACCTAAAATTAAGCATTAGAAACCCATTAAGCATAGAAGAACATTTTAAACAACCAAGTATGTATCTAATCCCTGTTGTCGAATGTCCATACATACTCTTCCTATTCATAGTTCAATTCGAATTAAAGCATGGTGTCTACTCTTAATTCAAACCAAGATAGCTAACATGCAAGCCTAAATGGTGATCAATCATTCAAACTAGCATATTAACTTATAAGCATAATGAATAAGAACAAAAACCATAACTGAAACTTGGAAACTAATTAAACTTGAATACTAAAGAAAGAATGTACATTACGAATAAAATTAAAGAAGAACTTGAAAACTTGAAGAAAAATTCAGTAAACTCATTTTATTACAACAATTGACAACTTGAAAGGAAACTAAGAGAAATTGAGGGAGAGAAGGGAAGGGAGCTCTAGAGAAGTGTTTGAGAGCTCCCCCCCTTGGGGTGTGATTTGAAGCTTGAAGGCTTCTCTATTTATAGGGCTAAGAGGGAGGAACAACATGATGAATTCCCACACCATCCTTCATCTTTTGCTGCTGCACAAGCTTTCTTCACATGGGTTCAAAGGTGATCAGATTTGCTGCCAACCCATGTGGTGCCTTTTGCTGCCAACCCATGTGGTTGCCTTTTGGTTGCTGGAAAAACGAGTTTTCTGAACCTGTTTTGGTGTAGGAAGGCCATAGGTCTCAACACGCATCCAATGGGGCTGAAATTTGGATATGTTATACTAGACACCCATTGGAACAACTTCTATGAAGAAAGTATTCTCATCGGAGCAGTAGAAGTGTGCGTTTTGGACCTCGAAAGTTGGCTGCCGAACAGAGACTGGAATTGACTTCATTTCATTTCTTTTCTTTATTTTTGCTTTACATGCATGCACATGCTTCTCTTTAATAGCTCAAAAGCTGATCTCCAGCTCCAAAGTGATCTGCCAATTCATTTCCCATGTTCAAAGGCTGAAGCAAAAATGCCTCTCATCATTCCTCTTCTTCTCTCTCTCTTTTCTCTTTGCTTCACATGCACATGCTTTCTCTATAATAGCTCCAACATGTACCAACTTGCTCCTTCAGAAATTCATAGCTGGAAAGCCTCCCAACTTCACTCATTATGTTGGGTACAAAGTCAGTTGCAGCTGGGGTGAGGCACATGGCTAAAAGGAGTCACATGGCAAAATGCTGGCAGCTACAAATCTTGCTGAGCAAGGTTGGGTGTTGGACGGGCTGAGCACTCCACAAATGTCCAATTGGGCTGAAATGTGGATATGTTGTAGTAGACACCCATTGGAACAGGTTTCATGAAGATCTTCACCTCATTCGAGCCCCATAGCATGCTGATCCAAGGCCAAGAAGTTGACCTACGAAATTGGGCTGGAAAGGGGTTGTAGCCAAAATGTGTTTGTCTTTAAGCTCATATTCCTCATATGCCAATCAGCCCTTAACATGCATGGATTGCATCAAATGTTATCTCTTGCTATCTTAACCTACAAAACACACAAACATAGGTAAGTGACTCAAAATAAAGAGAAACTAAGCAAAATCACTAAGTAAAGAAGGCATGCAAGTGTATGAAATTATGGACTTATCAAAACAGAAAATGAATTAAAAAAAGCACAAGTTTAACTCAATAACATAACCAAATCATAAGCTAGAAGGGTACAAAATGATATACAATTATGAACCGATCAGGCACGAACTGCCTTTGAACTTGAATTGTCCAATTTCGTACACCTATTGATTTCCGATCGAGCCCAAAACTTGGGCATCATCATAATATGGTGGGAGGAGTCATTTGGTGAGTTTTGAGTGAAATCTAATCGCTAGAACTACGGAATACACCAAACACTCCAATAAAGCACGAACTGCCTTTGATGTTGAATTGTACAATTTCGTACACCTATTGACTTCCGATCGAGCCCAAAACTTGGGCATCATCATAATATGGTGGGAGGAGTCATGTGGTGCGTTTTGAGTGAAGTCCAATCGCTAGAACTACGGAATACACCAACCACTCCAATTTGGAACAAACTGCCTTAGAAGTTGAAGTGTCCAATTTCGTACACCTATTGATTTCCGATCGAGCCCAAAACTTGGGCAACGTCATAATATGGTGGGAGGAGTCATTGGGTGAGTTTTGGGTGAAATCCAATCGCAAGAACTACGGAATACACCAACCACTCCAATTCGGAACAAACTGCCTTTGAACTTGAAGTGTCCAATTTCGTACACCTATTGATTTCCGATCAAGCCCAAAACTTCGGCATCATCAGAATATGGTGGGAGGAGTCATTTGATGTGTTTTGAGTGAAATCCAATTGCTAGAACTACTGAATACACCAACCACTCCAATTCGGGACAAACTGCCTTTGAACTTGAAGTTTCCAATTTCGTACACCTATTGATTTCTGATCGAGCCCAAAACTTGGGCATCATCATAATATGGTGGGAGGAGTCATGTGGTGAGTTTTGAGTGAAATCCAATCACTAGAACTACGGAATACACCAACCACCCCGATTCGGAACAAACTGCCTTTGAACTTGAAGTGTCCAATTTCGTACACCTATTGATTTCTGATCGAGCCCAAAACTTGGGCATCATCAGAATATGGTGGGAGGAGTCATTTGGTGTGTTTTGAGTGAAATCCAGTCTCTAGAACTACAGAATACACCAAACACTCCAATAGGGAACGAACAGCCTCTGAACTTAAATTGTCCAATTTCGTACACCTATTGATTTCCGAACGAGCCCAAAACTTGGGCATCATTATAATATGGTGGGAGGAGTCATTTGGTGAGTTTTGAGTGAAATCCAATCGCTAGAAATACGGAATACACCAAACACTCCAATAAAGCACGAACTGCCTTTGATGTTGAATTGTCCAATTTCGTACACCTATTTACTTCCGATCGAGCCCAAAACTTGGGCATCATCATAATATGGTGGGAGGATTCATTTGGTGAGTTTTGAGAGAAATCCAATCGCAAGAACTACGGAATACACCAACCACTCCAATTCGGAACAAACTGCCTTTGAAGTTGAACTGTCCAATTTCGTACACCTATTCATTTCCGATCGAGCCCAAAACTTGGGTATCATCATAATATGGTGGGAGGGGTCATGTGGTGAGTTTTGAGTGAAATCCAATCGTTTGAACTACGGAATACACCAACCACACCAATTCGGAACAAACTGCTTTTGAACTTGAAGTGTGCAATTTCGTACAGCTATTGATTTCCGATCGAGGCCAAAACTTGGGCATCATCATAATGTGCTGGGAGGAGTCATGTGACGAGTTTTGGGTGAAATCCAATCGCTAGAACTAAGGAATACACCAACCACTCCAATTCGAAACAAACTGCCTTTGAACTTGAAGGGTCCAATTTCGTACACCTATTGATTTTCGATCGAGCCGAAAACTTGGGCATCAACAGAATATGGTGGGAGGAGTCATGTGGTGAGTTTTGAGTGAAATCCAAACGCTTGAACTATGGAACACACCAACCACTCCAATTCGGAACAAACTGCCTTTGAACTTGAAGTGTGCAATTTCATACACCTATTGATTTCTGATCGAGCCCAAAACTTGGGCATCATCATAATATGGGGGGAGGAGTCATGTGGTGAGTTTTGAGTGAAATCCAATCGCTAGAACTACGGAATTCACCAACCAATCCAATTCGGAACAAACTGCCTTTGAACTTGACTGTCCAATTTCGTACACCTATTGATTTCTGATAGAGCCCAAAACTTGGGCATCATCTTAATATGTTGGGAGGATTCAAGTGGTGAGTTTTGAGTCAAATCCAGTCGCTAGAACTACGGAATACATCAACCACTCCAATTCGGAAGAAACTGCCTTCGAACTTGAAGTGTCCAATTTCGTACACCTATTGATTTCCGATGGAACCCAAAACTTGGGCATCATCATAATATGGTGGGAGGAGTCATTTGGAGAGTTTTGAATGAAATCCAATCGCTAGAACTTCGGAATACACCAACCAGTCCAATTCGGAACGAACTGCCTTTGAATTGGAAATGTCCAATTTCGTACACCTATTGATTTCTGATCGAGCCCAAAACTTCGGCATCATCATAATATGGTGGGAGGAGTCATGTGGTGAGTTTTGAGCGAAATCCAATCGCTAGAACTATGGTATACACCAACCACTCCAAGTCGGAACAAACTGCCTTTGAACTTGAAGTGTCCAATTTCGTGCACCTATTGATTTCCGATCGATCCCAAAACTTGGGCATCATAATAAAATGGTGGGAGGAGTCATTTGGAGAGTTTTGGGGAGTTTTGGGTGAAATGCAATTGCTAGAACTACGGAATACACCAAACAGTCCAATAAAGCACGAACTGACTTTGAAATTGAATTGTCCAATTTCGTACACCTATTGATTTCCGATGGAACCCAAAACTTGGGCATCATCATAATATGGTGGGAGGAGTCATTTGGAGAGTTTTGAATGAAATCCAATCGGTAGAACTTCAGAATACACCAACCAGTCCAATTCGGAACGAACTGCCTTTGAACTGGAAATGTCCAATTTCGTACACCTATTGATTTCCGATCGAGCCCAAAACTTGGGCATCATCATAATATGCTGGGAGGAGTCATTTGGTGAGTTTTGGGTCAAAATCCAATCGCTAGAACTACGGAATACACCAACCACCCCAATTCGGAACAAACTGCCTTTGAACTTGAAGTGTCCAATTTCGTACACCTATTGATTTCCGATCGAGCCCAAAACTTGGGCATCATCAAAATATGGTGGGAGGAGTCATCTGGGGAGTTTAGAGTGAAGTCCAATCGCTAGAACTACGGAATACACAAACCACTCCAATAGGGCACGAACAGCCTTTGAACTTGAATTGTCCAATTTCGTACACCTATTGATTTCCGATCGAGCCCAAAACTTGGGCATCATCATAATGTGGTGGGAGGAGTCATATGGTGAGTTTTGAGTGAAATCCAATCGCTAGAACTACGTAATACACCAACCACTCCAATTCGGAACAAACTGCCTTTGAACTTGAAGTGTCCAATTTCGTACACCTACTGATTTCTGATCGAGCCCAAAACTTGGGCATCGTCATAATATGGTTGGAGGGGTCGTTTGGTGAGTTTTGAGTGAAATCCAATCTCTACAACTACGGAACACACCAACCACTCCAATAAGGCACGAACTGCCTTCGAACTTGAATTGTCCATTTTCATACACCTATTGATTTCCGTTCGAGCCCAAAACTTGGGCATCATCATAACATGATGGGAGGAGTCATTTAATGAGTTTTGAGTGAAATCCAATCGCTAGAACTACGGGATACACAAAACACTCCAATAAGGCACGAACTGCCTTCGAACTCCAATTTCGTACTCCTATTGATTTCCGATTGAGCCCAAAACTTGGGCATCATCATAATATGGTGGGAGGAGTCATGTGGAGAGTTTTCGGTGAAATCCAATAGCTAGAACTATGGAATACACTGACCACTCCAATTCGGAACAAACTGCCTTTGAACTTGAAGTGTCCAATTCCGTACACCTATTGAAATCCAATTGCTAGAACTACGGAATACACCCACCACTCCAATTCAGGACAAACTATCTTTGAACTTGAAGTGTCCAATTTCGTACATCTATTGATTTCCGATCGAGCCCAAAACTTTGGCATCATCATAATATGGTGGGAGGAGTCATGTGGTGAGTTTTGAGTGAAATCCAATCGCCAGAACAACGTCATACACCAACCACTCCAATTCGGAACAAACTGCCTTTGAACTTGAAGTGTCCAATTTCGTACACCTATTGATATACGATCGAGCCCAAAACTTGGGAATCATCATAAGATGTTGGGGGGAGTCATTTTGTGAGTTCTGAGTGAAATCCAATCGCTAGAACCACGAAATGTACCAACCACTACAATAAGGCACGAACTGCCTTTGAACTTGAATTGTCCAACTTCGTACACCTATTGATTTCCGATCGAGTCCAAAACTTGGGCATCATCATAGTATGGTGGGAGGAGTCTTGTGGTGAGTTTTGAGTGAAATCCAGTCGCTAGAACTACGGAATACACCGACCACTCCAATTCGGAACAAACTGCCTTTGAACTTGAAGTGTCCAATTTCGTACACCTATTGATTTCCGATCGAGCCCAAAACACGGGCATCATCACAGTACGGTGGGAGGAGTCCTGTGCTGAGTTTTGGGTGAAATCCAATCCCTAGAACTACGGAATACACCAACCACTAAAATTCAGAACATACTGCCTATGAACTTGAAGTGTCCAATTTCGTATACCTATTGATTTCCGATCGAGCCCAAAACTTGGGCATCATCATAATATGTTGGGAGGAGTCATTTGATGAGTTTTGAGTGAAATCCAATGGCTAGAACTACGAAATACACCAAACACTCCAATAAAGCACGAACTGCCTTTGAACTTGAGTTGTCCAACTTCGTACACCTATTGATATCCGACCGAGCCCAAAACTTGGGCATCAGCATAGTACGGTGGGAGGAGTCCTGTGCTGAGTTTTGAGTGAAATCCAATCGCTAGAACTACGGAATACACCAACCACTCAAATTCGGAATAAACTGCCTTTGAACTTGAATTGTCCAATTTCTTACACCTATTGGTTTCCGATCGTTCCCAAAACTCGGGCATCATCATAATATGGTGGGAGGAGTCATTTGATGATTTTTGACTGAAATCCAATCGCTAGAACTACGAAATACACCAAACACTCCAATAAAGCGCGAACTGCCTTTGAACTTGAATTGTCCAATTTCGTTCACCTACTGATTTCCGATCAAGCCCCAAACTTGGGCATCATCATAGTACGGTGGGAGGAGTCCTGTGGTGAGTTTTGAGTGAAGTCCAATCGCTAGAACTACGGAATACACCAACCACTCCAATTCGGAACAAACTGCCTATGAAGTTGAAGTGTCCAATTTCGAACACCTATTGATTTCCGATCGAGCCCAAAACTTGGGCATCATCATAAAATGTTGGGAGGAATCGTTTGGTGAGTTCTGAGTGAAATCCAATCGCTAGAACTACGGAATGTACCAACCACTCCAATAAGGCACGAACTACCTTTGAACTTGAATTGTCGAATTTCGTACACCTATTGATTTCCGATCGAGCCCAAAACTTGGGCATCATCATAGCATGTTGGGAGGTGTCATGTGGGGAGTTTCGAGTGAAATCCAATCGCTAGAACTACAGAATACACCAACCACTCCAATTCGGAACAAACTGCCTTCGAACTTGAAATGTCCAATTTCGTACACCTATTGATTTCCGATCAGGCTTAAAACTAGGGCATCATCATAATATGGTGGGAGGAGTCATGTGGTCAGTTTTGAGAGAAATCCAATCGCTAGAACTACGGAATACACCAAACACTCCAATCCTGAACAAACTGCCTTTGGACTTGAAGTGTCCAATTTCGTACGCCTATTGATTTCCGATCGAGCCCAAAACTTCGGCATCACCATAATATGGTGGGAGGAGTCATGTGGTGAGTTCTGAGTGAAATCCAATCGCTTGAACTTCGGAATACACCAACCACTAAAATTCGGAACAAAATGCCTCGGAACCTGAAGTGTCCAATTTCGTACACCTATTGATTCCGATCGAGCCCAGAACTTGGGCATCATCATAATATGGTAGGAGGAGTCATTTGGTGAGTTTTGAGTGAAATCCAATCGCTAGAACTACGAAATGTACCGACCACCCCATTAAGGCACGAACCGCCTTTGAACTTGAATTGTCCAATTTCATACACCTACTGATTTCCGATCGAGCCCAAAACTTGGGCATCATCACAGTACGGTGGGAAGAGTCATGTGGTGCGTTTTGAGAGCAATCTAATCGCTAGAACTACGGAATACACCAACCACTACAATTCGGAACAAACTGCCTTTGAACTTGAAGTGTCCAATTTCATACACCTATTGATTTCCGATCGAGCCCAAAACTTGGGAATCATCGTAAAATGTTGGGAGGAATCATTTGGTGAGTTCTGAGTGAAATCCAATCGCTAGAACTATGAAATGTACCAACCACTCCAATAAGGCACGAACTGCCTTTGAACTTCAATTGTCGAATTTCGTACACCTATTGAATTCCGATCGAGCCCAAAACTTGGGCATCATCATAGCATGGTGGGAGGAGTCACGTGGTGAGTGTTGAGTGAAATCCAATTGCTAGAACTACAGAATACACCAACCACTCCAATTCGGAACAAACTACCTTCGAACTTGAAATGTCCAATTTCGTAGACCTATTGATTTTCGATCGAGCCCAAAACTTGGGCATCATCTTAATATGGTGGGAGGAGTCATGTGGTGAGTTTTGGGTGAAATCCAATCGCTAGAACTACGGAATACACCAACCACTCCAATTCGGAACAAACTTCCTTTGAACTTGAAGTGTCCAATTTCGTACACCTATTGATTTCAAATTGAGCCCAAAACTTGGGCGTCATCATAATATGCTGGGAGGAGTCATTTGGTAAGTTTTGAGTGAAATCCAATCGCTAGAACTATGAAATACACCAACCA
Organism: Prunus campanulata; assembly: GCA_034190965.1. Taxonomy (NCBI): domain Eukaryota; kingdom Viridiplantae; phylum Streptophyta; class Magnoliopsida; order Rosales; family Rosaceae; genus Prunus; species Prunus campanulata. The sequence goes on from JAXCME010000181.1 coordinate 23,170, forward strand.
CTCTAATAAGGCACGAACTGCCTTTGAACTCCAATTGTCCAATTTCGTACACTTATTGATTTCCGATCGACCCCAAAACTTGGGCGTCATCATATCATGGTGGGAGGAGTCATGTGGTGAGTTTTGAGTGAAATCCAATCACAAGAACTACGGAATACTCCAACCACTTCAATTCGGAACAAAATGCCTTTGAACTTGAAGTGTCCAATTTCGTACACCTATTGATTTCCGATCCAGCCCAACACTTGGGCATCATCATAATATGGTGGGAGGAGTCATGTGGTGAGTTTTGAGTGAAATCCAATCGCTAGAACTACGGAATACACCAACCACTCCAATTCGGAACAAACTGCCTTTGAACTTGAAGTGTCCAATTTCGTACACCTATTGATTTCCGATCGAGCCCAAAACTTGGGCATCGTCATAGTATGGTGGGAGGAGTCATGTGGTGAGTTTTGGGTGAAATCCAATCGCTAGAACTACGGAATACACCAACTACTCCAATTGAGTTTTGAGTGAAATCCAATTGCTAGAACTACGGAATACACCAAACACTCCAATCAAGAACAAACTGCCTATGAACATGAATTGACCAATTTCGTACACCTATTGATTTCCGATCGAGGCCAAAACTTTGGCATCATCATAATATGCTGGGAGGAGTCACTTGGTGAGTTTTGAGTGAAATCCAATCGCTAGAACTACGGAATACACCAACCACTACAATTTGTAACAAACTGCCTTTGAACTTCAAGCATCCAATTTCGTACACCGAATGATTTCCCATCGAGCCCAAAACTTGGGCATCATCATAATATCGTGGGAGGAGTCATGTGGTGAGTTTTGAGGGAGATCCAATCGCTAGAACTACGGAATACACCAACCACCCCAACTCGGAACAAACTGCCTTTGAACTTGATGTGTCCAATTTCGTACACCTATTGATTTCCAATCGAGCCCAAAACATGGGCATCATCATAATATGGTGGGAGGAGTCATTTCTTCAGTTTCGAGTGAAATCCAATCGCTAGAACTACGGAATACACCAACCACTCGAATTCGGAACAAACTGCCTTTGAACTTGAAGTGTCCAATTTCGTACACCAATTGATTTCCGATCGAGCCCAAAACTTGGGCATCATCATAATATGGTGGGAGGAGTCATTTGAAGAGTTTTGAGTGAAATCCAATTGCTAGAACAACGGAATACACCAAACACTCCAATAAAGCACGAACTGCCTTTGAACTTGAAGTGTCCAATTTCGTACACCTATTGATTTCCGATCGAGCCCAAAACTTGGGCATCATCATATTATGGTGGGAGGAGTCATTTGATGAGTTTTGAGTGAAATCCAATCGCTAGAACTACGGAATACAATACCACTCCAATTCGGAACAAACTGCTTTTGAACTTGAAGTGTCCAATTTCGTACACCAATTGATTTCCGATCGAGCCCAAAACTTGGGCATCATCATATTATGGTGGGAGGAGTCATTTGATGAGTTTTGATTGAAATCCAATTGCTAGAACTACGGAATACACCAAACACTCCAATAAAGCACGAACTGCCATTGAACTTGAATTGTCCAATTTCGTACACCTATTGATTTCCGATCGAGCCCAAAACTTTGGCATCGTCATAATATGGAGGGAGGAGTAATGTGGTGAGTTTTGAGCTAAATCCAATCGCTAGAACTACGGAATACACCAACCACTCCAATTCGGAACAAACTGCCTTTGAACTTGAAGTGTCCAATTTCGTACACCTATTGATTTCCGATCGAGCCCAAAACTTGGGCGTCGTCATAATATGGTGGGAGGAGTCATTTGATAAGTTTTGAGTGAAATCCAATCGCTAGAACTACGGAATACACCTACCCCTCCAATTCGGAACAAACTGCCTTTGAACTTGAAGTGTCCAATTTCGTACACATATTGATTTCCGATCGGGCCCAAAACTTGGGCATCATCATAATATGGTGGGAGGAGTCATTTCATGAGTTTTGAGTGAAATCCAATCGCTAGAACTACGGAATACACCAAACAATCCAATAAAGCACGAACTGCCTTTGAACTTGAATTGTCCAATTTCGTACACCTATTAATTTCTGATCAAGCCCAAAACTTGGGCATCATCATAATATGGTGGGAGGAGTCATTTGATGAGTTTTGAGTGAAATCCAATCGCTAGAACTATGGAATACTCCTACCACTCCAATTCGGAACAAACTGCCTTTGAACTTGAAGTGTCCAATTTCGTTCATCAATTGATTTCCGATCGAGCCCAAAACTTGGGGATCACCATAATATGGAGGGAGGAGTCATGTGGTGAGTTTTGAGTGAAGTCCAATCGCTAGAAATACGGAATACACCTACCACACCAATTCGGAACAAACTGCCTTTGAACTTGAAGTGTCCAATTTCATACACGAATTGATTTCCGATCGAGCCCAAAACTTGGGCATCATCATAATATGGTGGGAGGAGTCATTTGATGTGTTTTGAGGGAAATTCAATTGCTAAAACTACGGAATACACCTACCACTCCAATTCGGAACAAACTGCCTTTGAACTTGAAGTGTCCAATTTTGTACACCAATTGACTTCCGATCGAGCCCAAAACTTGGGCATCATCATAATATGGTGGGAGGAGTCATTTGATGAGTTTTGAGTGAAATCCAATTGCTAGAACTACGGAATACACCAAACACACCAATAAAGCACGAACTGCCTTCGAACTTGAATTGTCCAATTTCGTACACCTATTGATTTCCGATCAAGCCCAAAACTTGGGCAACATCATAATATGGTGGGAGGAGTCATTTGATGAGTTTTGAGGGAAATCCAATCGATAGAACTACGGAATACACCTACCACTCCAATTCGGAACAAACTGCCTTTGAACTTGAAGTGTCCAATTTCGTACACGAATTGATTTCCGATCGAGCCCAAAACTTGGGCATCATCATAATATGGTGGGAGGAGTCATTTGATGAGTTTTGAGTGAAATCCAATCGCTAGAACTATGGAATACTCCTACCACTCCAATTCGGAACAAACTGCCTTTGAACTTGAAGTGTCCAATTTCGTACACCAATTGATTTCCGATTGAGCCCACAACATGGGCATCGTTATAATATGGTGGGAGGAGTCATGTGGTGAGTTTTGAGTGAAGTCCAATCGCTAGAACTGCGGAATACACCTACCACACCAATTCGGAACAAACTGCCTTTGAACTTGAAGTGTCCAATTTCGTACACGAATTGATTTCCGATCGAGCCCAAAACTTCGGCATCATCATAATATGGTGGGAGGAGTCATTTGATGAGTTTTCAGTGAAATCCAATTGCTAGAACTACGGAATACACCAAACACTCCAATAAAGCATGAACTGCCTTTGAACTTGAATTGTCCAATTTCGTACACCTATTGATTTCCGATAGAGCCCAACACTTTGGCATCATCATAATATGGTGGGAGGAGTCATGTGGTGAGTTTTGAGCTGAATCCAATCGCTAGAACTACGGAATACAATTACCACACCAATTCGGAACAAACTGCCTTTGAACTTGAAGTGTCCAATTTAGTACACCAATTGATTTCCGATCGAGCCCAAAACTTGGGCATCATCATAATGTGGTGGGAGGAGTCATTTGATGAGTTTTCAATGAAATCCAACTACAAGAACTACGGAATACACCAAACACTCCAATAAAGCATGAACTGCCTTTGAACTTGAATTGTCCAATTTCGTGCACCTATTCATTTCCGATCGAGCCCAAAACTTTGGCATCATCATAATATGGTGGGAGGAGTCATGTGGTGAGTTCTGAGCGAAATCCAATCGCTAGAACTACGAAATACACCAACCACTCCAATTCGGAACAAACTGCCTTTGAACTTGAAGTGTCCAATTTCGTACACCAATTGAATTCCGATCGAGCCCAAAACTTGGGCATCATCATAATATGGTGGGAGCACTCATGTGGTGAGTTTTGAGTGAAGTCCAATCGCTAGAACTACGGAATACACCTACCACTCCAATTCGGAACAAACTGCCTTTAAACTTGAAGTGTCCAATTTTGTACACCAATTGTTTCCCATCGAGCCCAAAACTTGGGCATCAACATAATATGGTGGGAGGAGTCATTTGATGAGTTTTCAGTGAAATCCAATTGCTAGAACTACGGAATACACCAAACACTCCAATAAAGCATGAACTGCCTTTCAACTTGAATTGTCCAATTTCGTACACCTATTGATTTCCGATAGAGCCGAAAACTTTGGCATCATCATAATATGGTGGGAGGAGTCATGTGGTGAGTTTTGAGCTGAATCCAATCGCTAGAACTGCGGAATACACCAACCACTCCAATTCAGAACAAACTGCCTTTGAACTTGAAGTGTCCAGTTTCGTACACCTATTGATTCCCGATCGAGCCCAAAACTTGGGCATCATCATAATATGGAGGGAGGAGTCATTTCATGAGTTTTGAGTGAAATCCAATTTCTAGAACTACGGAATACACCTACCACTCCAATTCGGAACAAACTGCCATTGAACTTGAAGTGTCCAATTTCGTATACCTATTGATTTCCGATCGAACCCAAAACTCGGGCATCATCATAACATGGTGGGAGGAGTCATTTCATGAGTTTTGAGTGAAATCCAATCTCTAGAACTACGGAATACACCTACCGCTCCAATTCGGAACAAACTGCCTTTGAACTTGAAGTGTCCAATTTCGTACACCTATTGATTTCCGATCGAGCACAAAACTTGCGCATCATCATAATATTTTGGGAGGAGTCATGTGGTGAGTTTTGAGTGAAATCAAATCTCTTGAACTACGGAATACACCAACCACTCCAATTCGGAACAAACTGCCTTTGAACTTGAAGTGTCCAATTTCGTACACCTATTGATTCCCGATCGAGTCCAAAACTTGAGCATCATCATAATATGGTGGGAGTGGTCATTTGATGAGTTTTGAGTGAAATCTAATTGCTAGAACTATGGAATACACCAAACACTCCAATAAAGCACGAACTGCCTTTGAACTTGAATTGTCCAATTTCGTACACCTATTCATTTCCGATCGAGCCCAAAACTTTGGCATCATCATAATATGGTGGGAGGAGTCATGTGGTGAGTTCTGAGCGAAATCCAATCGCTAGAACTACGAAATACACCAACCACTCCAATTCGGAACAAACTGCCTTTGAACTTGAAGTGTCAAATTTCGAACACCTATTGATTTCCGTTCGAGCCCAAAACCTGGGCATCATCATAATATTTTGGGAGGAGTCATGTGATGAGTTTTGAGTGAAATCGAATCGCTAGAACTATGGAATACACCAACCACTCCAATTCCGAACAAACTGCCTTTGTACTTGAAGTGTCCAATTTCGTACACCTATTGAATTCCGATAGAGCCCAAAACTTCGGCATCATCATAATATGGTGGGAGAAGTAATTTGATGAGTTTTGAGTGAAATCCAATCGCTAGAACTACGGAATACACCTGCCACTCCAATTTGGAACAAAATGCCTTTGAACGTGAAGTGTCCAATGTCGTACACCTATTGACATCCGATCGAGCCCAACATTTAGGCATCATCATAATATTTTGGGAGGAGTCACTTCTTGAGTTTTCAGTGAAATCCAATTCCAAGAACTACGGAATACACCTACCACTCCAATTCGGAACAAACTGCCTTTGAACTTGAAGTGTCCAATTTCGTACACCTACTGATTTCCGATCGAGCCCAAAACTTGGGAATCGTCATAATATGGTGGGAGGAGTCATTTCATGAGTTTTGAGAGAAATCCAATCGCTAGAGCTACGGAATACACCTACCACTCCAATTCGGAAAAAACTGCCTGTGAACTTGAAGTGTCCAATTTCGTACACCTACTGATTTCCGATCGAGCCCAAAACTTGGGCATCATCATAATATGGTGGGAGGAGTCATTTCATGAGTTTTCAGTGAAATCCAATTGCTAGAACTATGGAATACACCTACCGCTCCAATTCGGAACAAACTGCCTTTGAACTTGAAATGTCCAATTTCGTACACCTATTGATTTCCGATCGAGCCCAAAACTTTGGCATCATCATAATATCGTGGGAGGAGTCATGTGGTGAGTTTTGAGTGAAGTCCAATCGCTAGAACTACGGAATACACCTACCACTCCAATTCGGAACAAACTGCCTTTGAACTTGAAGTGTCCAATTTTGTACACCAATTGATTTCCGATCGAGCCCAAAACTTGGGCATCATCATAATATGGTGGGAGGAGTCATGTGGTGAGTTTTGAGTGAAATCCAATCGCTAGAACTACGGAATACACCAACCACTCCAATTCGGAACAAACTGCCTTTGAACTTGAAGTGTCCAATTTCAAACACCTTTTGATTTCCGATCGAGCCGAAAACTTGGTCATCATCATAATATCGTGGGAGGAGTCATGTGGTGAGTTTTGAATAAAATCCAATCGCTAGAACTATGGATCACACCTACCACTCCAATTCGGAACAAACTGCCTTTGAACTTGAAGTGTCCAATTTCGTACACCTACTGATTTCCGATCGAGCCCAAAACTTGGGAATCGTCATAATATGGTGGGAGGAGTCATTTCATGAGTTTTGAGGGAAATCCAATCGCTAGAGCTACGGAATACACCTACCACTCCAATTCGGAAAAAACTGCCTTTGAACTTGAAGTGTCCAATTTCGTACACCTACTGATTTCCGATCGAGTCCAAAACTTTGGCATCATCATAATATGGTGGGAGGAGTCACGTGGTGAGTTTTGAGCTAAATCCAATCGCTAGAACTACGGAATACACCAACCACTCCAATTCGGAACAAACTGCCTTTGAACTTGAAGTGTCCAATTTTGTACACCAATTGATTTCCGATCGAGCCCAAAACTTGGGCATCATCATAATATGGTGGGAGGAGTCATGTGGTGAGTTTTGAGTGAAATCCAAACGCAAGAACTACGGAATACACCAACCACTCCAATTCGGAACAAACTGCCTTTGAACTTGAAGTGTCCAATTTCGTACACCTAATGAGTTCCGATCGAACCCAAAACTTGGGCATCATCATAATACGGTTGGTGGAGTCATGTGGTGAGTTCTGAGTGAAATCCAATCGCTAGAACTACGGAATACACCAACCACTCCAATTCGGAACAAACTGCCTTTGAACTTGAAGTGTCCAATTTCGTACACATATTGATTTCTGATCGAGCCCAAAACTTGGGCATCATCATAATACGGTGGGTGGAGTCATGTGGTGAGTTCTGAGTGAAATCCAATCGCTAGAACTACGGAATACACCAACCACTCCAATTCGGAACAAACTGCCTTTGAACTTGAAGTGTCCAATTTCATACACCTATTGATTTTCGATCGGGCCCAAAACTTGGGCATCTTCATAATACGGTGGGAGGAGTCATGTGATGAGTTTTGAGTGAAATCCAATCGCTAGAACTACGGAATACACCAACCACTCCAATTCGGAACAAACTGCCTTTGAACTTGAAGTGTCCAATTTCGTACACCTATTGATTTCCGATCGAGCCCAAAACTTGGGCATCATCATAATATGGTGGGAGGAGTCATTTGATGAGTTTTGGGTGAAATCCAATTGCTAGAACTATGGAATACAACAAACACTCTAATAAAGCACGAACTGCCTTCGAACTTGAAGTGTCCAATTTCGTACACCTAATGAGTTCCGATCGAACCCAAAACTTGGGCATCATCATAATATGGTGGGAGGAGTCATGTGGTGAGTTTTGAGTGAAATCCAATCGCTAGAACTATGGAATACACCAACCACTCCAATTCGGAACAAACTGCCTTTGAACTTGAAGTGTCCAATTTCTTACACCTATTAATTTCTGATCGAGCCCAAAACTTTGGCATCATCATAATATGGTGGGAGGAGTCAAGGGGTGAGTTTTGAGTGAAATCCAATCGCTAGAACTACGGAATACACCAACCACTCTAATTCGGAACAAACTTCCTTTGAACATGAAGTGTCCAATTTCGTACACATATTGATTTCGGATCGAGCCCAAAACATGGGCATCATCATAATACGATGGGAGGAGTCATGTGGTCAGTTCTGAGTGAAATCCAATCGCTAGAACTACGGAATACACCAACCACTCCAATTCGGAACAAACTTCTTTTGAACTTGAAGTGTCCAATTTCGTACAACTAAGGATTTCCGATCGAGCCCAAAACTTGGGCATCATCATAATATGGTGGGAGGAGTCATTTGTTGACTTTTGAGTGAAATTGAATTGCTAGAACTACGGAATACTCCAAACACTCCAATAAAGCACGAACTGCCCTTGAACTTGAATTGTCCAATTTCAGACACCTATTGATTTCCGATCGAGCCCAAAACTTGGTTATCATCATAATAAGGTGGGAGGAGTCATGTGGTACGTTTTGAGTGAAATCCAATCGCTAGAACTACGGAATACACCAACCACTCCAATTTGGAACAAACTGCCTTTGAACTTGAAGTGTCTAATTTCGTACACCTATTGATTTCCAATCGAGCCCAAAACTTGGGCATCATCATAATATGGTGGGAGGAGTCATTTCATGTGTTTTGAGTGAAATCCAATCGCTAGAACTAAGGAATACACCAACCACTCCAATTTGGAACAAACTGCCTTTGAACTTGAAGTGTCTAATTTCGTACACCTATTGATTTCCGATCGAGCCCAAAACTTGGGCATCATCATAATATGGTGGGTGGAGTCATTTCATGAGTTTTGAATGAAATCCAATCTTTGGAACTACGGAATATACCTACCACTCCAATTCGGAACAAATTGCCTTTGAACTTGAAGTGTCCAATTTCGTACACCTACTGATTTCCGATCGAGCCCAAAACTTGGGCACCATCATAATATGGTGGGAGGAGTCATTTGGTGAGTTTTGAGTGAAATCCAATCGCTAGAACTACGGAATACACCAACCACTCCAATTCGGAACAAACTGCCTTTGAACTTGAAGTGTCCAATTTCGTACACCTATTGATTTCCGATCGAGCCCAAAACTTGGGCATCATAATAATGTGGTGGGAGGAGTAATTTCATGAGTTTTGAAAGAAACCCAATCACTAGAACTATGGAATACACCTACCACTCCAATTCGGAACAAACTGCCTTCAAACTTGAAGTGTCCAATTTCGTACACCTATTGATTTCCGATCGACCCGAAAACTTGGGCATCATCATAATATGGTGGGAGGAGTCATGTGGGGAGTTTTGAGTGAAATCCAATCGCTAGAACTACGGAATACACCAACCACTCCAATTCGGAATGAACTGCCTCTGAACTTGAAGTGTCCAATTTCGTACACCTTTTGATTTACGATCGAGCCCAAAACTTGGGCATCATCATAATATTTTGGGAGGAGTCATGTGGTGAGTTTTGAGTGAAATACAATTGCTAGAACTACGGAATACACCAACCACTCCAATTTGGAACAAACTGCCTTTGAACTTGAAGTGTCCAATTTCGTACACCTATTGATTTCCGATCGAGCCCAAAACTTGGGCATCATCATAATATGGTGGGAGGAGTCATTTCATGAGTTTTGATTGAAATCCAATCGCTAGAACTACGGAATACACCTACCACTCCAATTCGGAACAAACTGCCTTTGAAATTGAAGTGTCCAATTTCGTACACCTATTCATTTCCGATCGAGCCCAAAACTTGGGCATCAACATAATATTTTGGGAGGAGTCATGTGGTGAGTTTTGAGTGAAATCCAATTGCTAGAACTACGGAATACACCAACCACTCCAATTCGGAACAAACTGCCTTTGAACTTAAAGTGTCCAATTTCGTACACCTATCGATTTCCGATCGAGACCAAAACTTGGGCATCTTTGTAACATGGTGGGAGGAGTCATTTCCTGAGTTTTGTGTGAAATCCAATTGCTAGAACTACGGAATACACCAACCACTCCAATTCGGAACAAACTGCCTTTGAACTTAAAGTGTCCAATTTCGTACCCCTATTGATTTCCGATCGAGCCCAAAACTTGGGCATCAGCATAATATGGTGGGAGGAGTCATTTCACGAGTTTTGAGTGAAATCCAATTGCTAGAACAACGGAATACACCAAACACTCCAATAAAGCACGAATTGCCTTTGAAGTTGAATTTTCAAATTTCGTACCCCTATTGATTTCCGATCGAGCCCAAAACTTTGGCATCATTATAATATGGTGGGAGGAGTCATGTGGTGAGTTTTGAGTTAAATCCAATCGCTAGAACTACGGAATACACCAACCACTCCAATTCGGAACAAACTGCCTTCGAACTTGAAGTGTCCAATTTCGTACCCCTATTGATTTCCGATCGAGTCCAAAACTTGGGCATCATCATAATATAGTGGGAGGAGTCATTTGATGAGTTTTGAGTGAAATCTCGTACACCTATTGATTTCCGATCGAGCCCAAAACTTTGGCGTCATCATAATATGGTGGGAGGAGTCATTTCATGAGTTTTGAGTGAAATCCAGTCGCTAGAACTACGGAATACACCTATCACTCCAATTCGGAACAAACTGCCTTTGAACTTGAAGTGTCCAATTTCGTACACCAATTGATTTCCGATCGAGCCCAAAACTTGGGCATCATCATAATATTTTGGGAGGAGTCATGTGTTGAGTTTTGAGAGAAATCGAATCGCTAGAACTACGGAATACACCAACCGCTCCAATTCGTTACAAACGGCCTTTGAACTTGAAGTGTCCAATTTCGTACACCTATTGATTTCCGATCGAGCACAAAACTTGGGCATCATCATAATATGGTGGGACGAGTCATTTCATAAGTTTTGAGAGAAATCCAATCGCTAGAACTACGGAATACACCAACCACTCCAATAAAGCACGAATTGCCTTTGAACTTGAATTGTCCAATTTCGTACACCTATTCATTTCCGATCGAGCCCAAAACTTGGGCATCATCATAATATTTTGGGAGGAGTCATGTGGTTAGTTTTGAGTGAAATCGAATTGCTAGAACAACGGAATACACAAACCACTCCAATTCGGAACAAACTGCCTTTGAACTTGAAGTGTCCAATTTCGTACCCCTATTGATTTTCGATCGAGCCCAAAACTTGGGCATCAGTATAATATGGTGGGAGGAGTCATTTCATGAGTTCTGAGTGAAATCCAATTGCTAGAACTACGGAATACACCAACCACTCCAATTCGGAACAAACTGCCTTTGAAGTTGAAGTGTCCAATTTCGTACACCTATTGATTTCCGATCGAGCCCAAAACTTGGGCATCATCGTAATGTGGTGGGAGGAGTCATTTCATGAGTTGGAAATGAAATCCAATCGCTAGAACAACGGAATACACCTACCACTCCAATTCGGAACAAACTGCCTTTGAACTTGAAGTGTCCAATTTCGTACACCAATTGATTTCCGATCGAGCCCAAAACTTGGGCATCATCATAATATTTTGGGAGGAGTCATGTGTTGAGTTTTGTGTGAAATCGAATCGCTAGAACTACGGAATACACCAACCACTCCAATTCGGAACAAACGGCCTTTGAACTTGAAGTGTCCAATTTCGTACACCTATTGATTTCCGATCGAGCCCAAAACTTGGGCATCATCATAAGATGGTGGGAGGAGTCATTTCTTGAGTTTTGTGAGAAATCCAATCGCTAGAACTACGGAATACACCAACCACTCCAATAAAGCACGAACTGCCTTTGAACTTGAATTGTCCAATTTCGTACACCTATTCATTTCCGATCGAGCCCAAAACTTTGGCATCATCGTAATATGGTGGGAGGAGTCATGTGGTGAGTTGTGAGCGAAATCCAATCGTTAGAACTACGAAATACACCAACCACTCCAATTCGGAACAAACTGCCTTTGAACTTGAAGTGTCCAATTTCGTACACCTATTGATTTCCGATCGAGCCCAAAACTTGGGCATCATCATAATATGGTGGGAGGAGTCATTTGATGAGTTTTGAGTGAAATCCAATTGCTAGAACTACGTGATCGGTGCATAAATTACATATCCTTTTGTACCCTTTTAGCTTGTGATTTGGTTATGTTTTTGAGTTAAACTTGTGCTGTTAATTTTTTTTGTGTTTGTTTCAGTGTTTTAAGTTTGAGACTCAATAAATGCGTTTTGGAGACAAATTATCTCAAAACAGTGTCTGCAGATCAGTCAACTTCACGGATTGGACTGTACTTACTCAAGAAGAACCAGATGATGAGCCATATATCATTGGAAAGATACGGAAGTCTAGTTTCTGTAGAATTTTACGGTTCATGATTCCGAGTCTTCTAGAGAAAGTTATACATGATTTGGCAACTTAAGGTCAAATTCGGCAGCATCTGCATTACTGGGCCAAAAATCACATTTGAAGGCCTTTCCGATTTTTCCTTGAGCTGGGCTGCATATGCTTGGAAAGATAAGACACAGAGCTTGAAGATCCATATTTTTGCAGCTTTTTCAGATTGGATGAACAAGCCCAAAACGAGCCCACAAGCTGGCTGCAATGCATTGTCATGCATGACATATGCATGATGAAGTGTTGTTGATTGTGGGAAAGTTTGGTGAAGCATATTCAATACCTATTGTTGAGTGGAATTTTGCAGCAGCCAAAAGATGATGAAGTGGGAGCTGCAACACTAAGCCTAAAGACAAGAGGAATTGTTTTCAAATGCAATAGTGTGTTAGGTGAATTAAGTGTTGTAAGTTGGTGAAGTGAGTGTGGTTAGTGAACTCTATTGTATAATTCAGATTTTCACTTCCCCTAGGCCTATAAATAGGGAAGTTCTCTAAGCTTGTAAACACACCCCAAGGGGGGGAGCTCTCAAGCACTTCTCTAGAGCTCCCTTCCCTTATCTCCCTCAAATTCTTTTAGTTTCCCTTTGTAGTTCTCAATTGTTGTAATATGATCTTTTTACTAAATCTTCAAACACTTCCCAAACATTTCTCTATTCTCTTCAAAAGTCTCCATGTTCTTGAAACACTTCTTAAACACATTCTCTTCCAAACATTCTCCAATTCCTCAAACACATGTCTCTTCTCTTCCAAAATCCTCAAAGCTCTCAAACACATTTTCTTCCAAAAGTCTTCAAACACTTCCCAAACACCTTCTCTTCTTCTAAACTCTCCAAACACTTCTCCCATTCCTTCATCAAATTCTCAAAGTTCTCAAACACATCTCTCTTCTCTTCCAAAATTCTCAAAGTCCTCAAACACTTTCTCTTCCAAATTCCCCATGTTCCCAAACACTCTCTTCCAATTCCACAAATTTCCCAAACACCATTTTCCTTACTCTTCCAAAATTCTCCAAATCTCTCAAACATCTTCCAAATCCTCAAAGTTCTCAAACACTTCCTTTCTTCCTCAAAGTTCTCTTAGTTTCCTTAATGTTTTCTTAGTTGTAATTTATTTTTCTTGTAATGTACATTCTTTCTTCTTGTTTTGTTTCTTTTGTTTTCATTTTTGTTTTGTGTAGGAAAATTGAATTGGATCATTCAATCACCAATCCCTGTGGAATCGACCTCGCACTTACATATGCTATACTACTGAACGGCTCGTGCACTTGTGAGTATCACAAGTTGAGGATGCAGCTGAATCCAATTTGGTGCAGCTGAATCTACGCAACAAGTTTTTGGCGCCGTTGCCGGGGATCGGTAACATTGTTTGATTCTATTTGGTTTTCCTACTTTTTATTTATTTTTATCTTTTTCATAACTGGACAGTTTCATGTTTTAAAGTTAATGACGTTAATTGACAAGTTGTGTTTGTAGTCCAACGGACAAGGACAATTGCCTGACAAGCAAGAGAACTGGGTTTAAGTCCCAGCTTGCACAACACAAAAAAAAAAAAAGGTTCAAGTAGCATGTTGATTATTGCTAGTTTATGGTTTCATTCACTTGCTCTTAATTAATTATCTTGTTCAAGTTTACATAAACACCATATAACTCTTGGACTGATTAGTGAATGAATGGGTAGATATTGAAGACAAACACCATGTTTAAATTCTACTTGGTTCTTTATTGTTCTTCTTGTTCTTAATGGGTTCGGAATTTGTGTTTAGACTAAACACCATAGCTAAATGCTTTTTCTGAATACTTGATTAAAACCACACACCATATGGATAATCATATTTGAGAAAGAACGAACTTCATAAGCTAGTTTGATTTACTTTGTTGCTTATTACTTTGAAGCATGAAATTGGATGTGTGTTGATTTTCCTTTCCATTTTAGTTTTTATTTCCTAAGCCTTTAATTCTGTTTCAAGTTTTCTATGTTTGTTTTAAGCAATTTATGACAGCTTAATAAAAATGGAGAGAGATGGCAACCTCAATCATAAGAATGGGGAGTGTGGAGTAGTGGGACAAGTCGCGACCTCCAAATGCATCACGCTCGACCTAATCGCTTCAAGGGGGAGCATTTCGATCCTTTCTCTTTACTTGTTATTATTTTAAATTTCTGTTTCTTTTTTTTATAAAAAATTAAAAAAAACTAAAAAATGAAAAAATTAAAAAAGATTTTTCATATAAACCGACTTTTGGTCGTCCATGAGTTGCTTGTATATTTGTGTGTTTTAAAAAAAAAACAAAACAAAACAAAAATTTTAAATTTTTTTTTTTTCAAATTTGAGTTTTTATTTATTTGTCCTTGTAAATTGCAATTTGGAACTTCTTTGTTTTTTTTTCTTTGTGTGGTCAGTTAGTTGTAAATAATAATAACAAAAATTTAAAAATTCAATTTGGAACTAATTTGGTTCTTTTTTTTTTTGTTTTTTGTTGTTTTTTTTTGTTTTGTTAAGTTAGTTTATGTATTTATTTACGTGGTGTGGTTAGTTAGTTTATTTCTGAGTGTTAAAAACACATTTTTATTTCACTTCAAACACTACAAACAAAGAAAAAAGTTAAAAAGTAAAATAAAAAAAAACAAAAAAAACTATTAAAAACAAAAAAAAAAAAAACATTCAAGTAAATTAAAAATAAAAACAACTTCTTAATCTTCATCTTCATCTTCATGGCATGCCTCTACTTTCTCTTACTTGCAGAATCTGCAGCAGCTCCACATGGTCCTCATTTTTTCTCTGCAGTGCTTCCACGTGCTGATTGGCACAGTAGAGCCGCTTCTGCAAGTCCGCCACCATAGCCTTCAAGGAAGCTACTTCCTCGCTCAGCGCGGCACACTCCCGTGTTCTCGCCAGTAATCGCATGCCCAAATTGGTAGCCGAGACTGCGTGGAGCACAATTAAATTGTTGGACTCCTCCACCGCTGCCTTGTCGGACCTCTGTGCCACATGCAGATGATCTGTCGGTGTGAGCTTGCTGCCAATCATGCCTCCCAGCAGCGCTGCTCTGTTCGGCAATGCCTCAGAAAAGTTTGGTATTATCTCAGCAAAGTTTGAGGCCGTACCGTGATGATATGTGGAGTTTGGGAAGACAGGGTTTGGACGAGCCCTTATCTGCGCATTCGGTGACGCAAGGGACAATTCAAGGTTAATATCATCAAGGTGAGTGCATGAAGATGCCATTGTTTTGTTTTTGGATTTTTTGATGTTTTTCTCTAAATTTGCAGGAAGAAATGTGGGGTGCTCTTCTGCTTCACCGAGATATGTTTAAATAGACTTATGCAGACGAGGGAGCCGAAAGCACTTCGGATCTCGAGGGTGCTATCCTGTGCTCTTTTCTCTGGGATCCCTTCATTTCCGGCGCAAATTGCGAGCGCGTTTTTTTTAAAAGGGAGCATGTCGACACTTTCACTTACTTTTGCCTCCCTGTTTTCTGATGTTTGTGTTTTTGCTTTTTCAGTTGTTATTTTATGTATTTTTTTTTTTTTCAATTGTTTTCTTCTTGTTTTTCAGGTTTCTCAAGAATGTAATTGGAAGAAGAGACAAAATTAAAGATGCGTCTTGGACACCTGGTGCAAGAATCCCATCTCTTCTTTTAAATTCTTGTTTGAATTGCGTGTTTATTTCAGTTTTTATTCATTTATTTATTTTGTTTTTATTTAATTAGGTTTTACAATTTAAAACTCATAGGATATTCTTTGAAGGAACTAAACTTTTGGTAACTCCAGTGAGCAACCGCAGTCTATACAGTGTCTAGGAGTTCTTTAAGGCGACACCTTCGGTGTCTAAGAAGTTAGGGTTTTAAGCGGGACAGTTGTGACCCCTCCAACCTTCCCGGAACCCCTGGCTGTGTTTTCTGAGGCCCTTAACTGGTCATCCTTACGTTTTCTCTTAAAAGAAGAAGCAGTTATTTGTGTGTTTACTTAACTAAAATAAAAAAATTCATGTTTGGGTCTTTGTGTTTTTGTTTGGTTGTCGTTCTTTAAAATTAGGGTCAATCGTCTCTTTGATAGCATAATGTTTTTATTTCCCAATTTTAAAAAAAAAAACACATACACTTTAAAATTAAATAAATAAAAGCAGAAATCATTTCTTCTTGGCGCTCGGTGTCTCGACCATAGGAGCTTTTAGTTTGGCCCTCTGGCTGTCCTCTTCCGGGGCTTCACGCACAGCCTCTTGGGGCTCACCACTTGAGCTCCCAAAGATCGCAATCTCACCAATTTTAAGTCATGTTTTATTTATTTATTTATTTTTTAGTCACTTTCCGAACACAAATGATGAGATAGTGATAAATGTTAGCATGACTTAAATAAAAATTGGATTTCATTTTATTTTAGTGTTTCTTTTCTTTATAAAAATATTTACAAATAAAAATTTGGCATTGTTCTAGCATGATATGTTTAAAACATTCTGTACACTTGCCATTTGTTTCATAATTTTCCAATTAAAGGATTTGCATGATCTAAAGAATTGTATGAAGCATAAATTAGACTTATATAACCAACCATATAAAGTGAGCTTTTGAGCCTTGTACTTCAATTCATGAGTGTTATATACATACTCTTATTTTCTTGTCATCAAAGTTGTTGTTTGATCTCATCATTCATTGATTTGGTTGAACACTTAAAAGTCATTCATTCTTGTGCAATTTGACTTCATGACATTTAAAGAAATGATATTAAGGCATTCTTTGGATCGTTTGTGCCTTTCAAGCTAACCTTATGCATGCTTAAGCATGATTTTCCATTGTTAACCATTTTGAACCTATATGTAAACCTTTTCTTTCATTTACCAATTTTATTTCCTCGCCTTAGCCTGAAAAACAAATATTTACCTTTCTAAGGAACTCATGAGCTTTAATTGGGATGTGTTTTTCATACTAAGTTTGGGAATTGGTGTTACATTTCGAAGAAAAAAAAAAATTCAATCACACAATTGGTGAAAGAAAAGAGAAAAATTGAGTGGTGGTTGATTGAAAATTCATTTTTGGGCCTTCAAAATAAATTGGTGTTTGTTCAATTAAAGGAAAGAAGTATGAATCAATGTAAATGAAGGTATAAGGAGTTTTGATCATGTAAAAGAAAAAAAATCTAATCATGACGATTCGAAGTCTTGTAAACAATTATTTTATGCTCTTACATTGCGAGTTCCTTGGACTTTGTATTATCCATACCTTTCATTTCTTACTCACCTTACACCCTTGGCCCAATTACAACCTATACTAAAGACCAAAATTGATCTTAAATGTCATGTGGTTGAATTGCATCCATTTTCTTACTTTTAAGTGTTTGGCATCCTTCTTGAGATCATATTAATGCAAGTTCTTCATCTTTCTATTTCGAGTTAAGTCCTTATGGTTTAACTCTAATCTCATGTTTATAACTGAGTGTTGCATTATAGCCCTCTTCCGAGTGATTCATTTGTGAGAGGACAACTTTGGTGAGATTTGAAGTTGAACTTGTGCTTTGTATGATTTTTGAAATTATGTGAAAACTAAGATTGGGGAATTTGTTGCATTTGGCTATCACACTACTACACTTTGAGCATATTATGTTTTGAACTTTGCCGCTTTGTAAATAATGTCTAAAATTAAGTTTTTATTGTTAAAAACATTTAAGTCATGTGCATAAGTCGTTTCTCTTCAGAAAATGTTCGGAAAGATTGTTTTGAGTTTTTTTTGTTTTGTTTTTGTTAATTAATGTAATTACGTTTGTTTTTGTTTTTTTGGTTTTGCTTAAGGACTAACAAATCTTTTAAGTTTTCTAACCATTTTGTTTTGTAGAGTTAGAAAAACGTTTGTGGGTATCGTATCTGTTAAACCCTCAGGAGACACAACTCCTCCTATTAGGGATGCCTAGAGGTTTAAAGGCTTGTTGCATACGCTAAATGCAATCGAGTTACCTACGAAAGTGGTTTAATTAACTTCTTGTTTGTTTTTATCTTTGTTTTCCTTTTGTTTTGCTCGAGGACTAGCAAAATCTACGTTTGGGGGTATTTGATCGATGCATAAATTACATATCATTTTGTACCCTTTTAGCTTATGATTTGGTTATGTTTTTGAGTTAAACTTGTGCTTTTAATTTGTTTTGTGTTTGTTTCAGTGTTTTAAGTTTGAGACTCAATAAATGCATTTTGGAGACAAAATTAGCTCAAAACAGTGTCTGCAGATCAGTCAACTTCACGGATTGGACTGTACTTACTCAAGAAGAACCAGATGATGAGCCATATATCATTGGAAAGATACGGAAGTCTAGTTTTTGTAGAATTTTACGGTTCATGATTCCGAGTCTTCTAGAGAAAGTTATACATGTTTTGGGAACTTAAGGTCAAATTCGGCAGCATCTGCATTACTGGGCCAAAAATCACATTTGAAGGCCTTTCCGATTTTTCCTTGAGCTGGGCTGCATATGCTTGGAAAGATAAGACACAGAGCTTGAAGATCCATATTTTTGGAGATTTTTCAGATTGGATGAACAAGCCCAAAACGAGCCCACAAGCTGGCTGCAATGCATTGTCATGCATGACATATGCATGATAAAGTGTTGTTGATTGTGGGAAAGTTTGGTGAAGCATATTCAATACCTATTGTTGAGTGGAATTTTGCAGCAGCCAAAAGATGATGAAGTGGGAGCTGCAACACTAAGCATAAAGACAAGAGGAATTGTTTTCAAATGCAATAGTGTGTTAGGTGAATTAAGTGTTGTAAGTTGGTGAAGTGAGTGTGGTTAGTGAACTCTATTGTATAATTCAGATTTTCACTTCCCCTAGGCCTATAAATAGGGAAGTTCTCTAAGCTTGTAAACACACCCCAAGGGGGGGGAGCTCTCAAGCACTTCTCTAGAGCTCCCTTCCCTTATCTCCCTCAAATTCTTTTAGTTTCCCTTTGTAGTTCTCAATTGTTGTAATATGATCTTTTTACTAAATCTTCAAACACTTCCCAAACATTTCTCTATTCTCTTCAAAAGTCTCCATGTTCTTGAAACACTTCTTAAACACATTCTCTTCCAAACATTCTCCAATTCTTCACACACATGTCTCTTCTCTTCCAAAATCCTCAAAGCTCTCAAACACATTTTCTTCCAAAAGTCTTCAAACACTTCCCAAACACCTTCTCTTCTTCTAAACTCTCCAAACACTTCTCCCATTCCTTCATCAAATTCTCAAAGTTCTCAAACACATCTCTCTTCTCTTCCAAAATTCTCAAAGTCCTCAAACACTTTCTCTTCCAAATTCCCCATGTTCCCAAACACTCTCTTCCAATTCCACGAAGTTCCCAAACACCATTTTCCTTACTCTTCCAAAATTCTCCAAATCTCTCAAACATCTTCCAAATCCTCAAAGTTCTCAAACACTTCCTTTCTTCCTCAAAGTTCTCTTAGTTTCCTTAATGTTTTCTTAGTTGTAATTTATTTTTCTTGTAATGTACATTCTTTCTTATTGTTTTGTTTCTTTTGTTTTCATTTTTGTTTTGTGTAGGAAAATTGAATCGGATCATTCAATCACCAATCCCTGTGGAATCGACCTCGCACTTACATATGCTATACTACTGAACGGCTCGTGCACTTGCGAGTATCACAAGTTGAGGATGCAGCTGAATCCATTTTGGTGCAGTTTTGAGTGAAATCGAATCGCTAGAACTACGGAATACACCAACCACTCCAATTCGGAACAAACGGCCTTTGAACTTGAAGTGTCCAATTTCGTACGCCTATTGATTTCCGATCGAGCCCAAAACTTGGGCATCATCATAATATGGTGGGAGGAGTCATTTCATGAGTTTTGAGTGAAATCCAATCGCTAGAACTACGGAATACACTTACCACTCCAATTCGGAACAAACTGCCTTTGAACTTGAAGTGTCCAATTTCGTACACCTATTGATTTCCGATCGAGCCCAAAACTTGGGCATCATCATAATATTTCGGGAGGAGTCATGTGATGTGTTTTGAGTAAAATCGAATCGCTAGAACTACGGAATACACCAACCACTCCAATTCGGAACAAACTGCCTTTGAACTTGAAGTGTCCAATTTCGTACACCTATTGATTTCCGATTGAGCCCAAAACTTGGGCATCATCATAATATGGTGGGAGGAGTCATTTGATGAATTTTGAGTGAAATCCAATTGCTAGAGCTACGGAATACACCAAACACTCCAATGAAGCACGAACTCCCTTCGAACTTGAATTGACCAATTTCGTACACCTACTGATTTCCGATCGAGCCCAAAACTTTGGCATCATCATAATATGGTGGGAGGAGTCATGTGGGGAGTTTTGAGCGAAATCCAATCGCTAGAACTACGGAATACACAAACCACACCAATTCGGAACAAACTGCCTTTGAACCTGAAGTGTCCAATTTCGTACACCTATTGATTTCCGATCGAGCCCAAAACTTGGGCATCATCATAATATGGTGGGAGGAGTCATTTCATGTGTTTTGAGTGAAATCCAATCGCTAAAACTACGGAATACACCTAACACTTCAATTCGGAACAAACTGCCTTTGAACTTGAAGTGTCCAATTTCGTACACCAATTGATTTCCGATCGAGCCCAAAACCTGGACATCATCATAATATGGTGGGAGGAGTCATTTCATGAGTTTTGAGTGAAATCCAATAGCGAGAACTACGGAATACACATACCATTCCAATTCGGAACAAAGTGCCTTTGAACTTGAAGTGTCCAATTTCGTACAACTATTGATTTCCGATCGAGCCCAAAACTTGGGCATCATCAAAATATGGTGGGAGTAGTCATTCATGAGTTTTGAGTGAAATCCAATAGCTAGACCTACGGAATACACCTACCACTCCAATTCGGAACATACTGCCTTTGAACTTGAAGTGTCCAATTTCGTACACCTATTGATTTCCGATCAAGCCCAAAACTTGGCATCATCATAATATGGTGGGAGGAGTCATTTCATGTGTTTTGAGTGAAATCCAATCGCTAGAACTACGGAATACACCAACCACTCCAATTCGCAACAAACTGCCTTTGAACATGAAGTGTCCAATTTCGTACACCTATTGATTTCCGATCGAGCCCAAAACTTGGGCATCATCAAAATATGGTGGGGGGAGTCATTCATGAGTTTTGAGTGAAATCCAAACGCTAGAACTACGGAATACACCTACAACTCCAATTCGGAACAAACTGCCTTTGAACTTGAAGTGTCCAATTTCGTACACCTATTGATTTCCGATTGAGGCCAAAACTTGGGCATCATCATAATATTTTGGGAGGAGTCATGTGATGTGTTTTGAGTGAAATCGAATCGCTAGAACTACGGAATACACCAACCACTCCAATTCGGAACAAACTGCCTTTGAACTTGAAGTGTCCAATTTCGTACACCTATTGATTTCCGTTCGAGCCCAAAACTTGGGGATCTTCATACTATGGTGGGAGGAGTCATTTGATGAGTTTTGAGTGAAATCCAATTGCTAGAGCCACGGAATACACCAAACACTCCAATGAAGCACGAACTCCCTTCGAACTTGAATTGTCCAATTTCGTACACCTACTGATTTCCGATCGAGCCCAAAACTTTGGCATCATCATAATATGGTGGGAGGAGTCATGTGGGGAGTTTTGAGCGAAATCCAATCGCTAGAACTACGGAATACACCAACCACTCCAATTCGGAACAAACTGTCTTTGATCCTGAAGCTACGGACTACATTTGATGAGTTTTGAGTGAAATCCAATTGCTAGAACTACGGAATACTCCAAACACTCCAACAAAGCAAGAACTGCCTTTGAACTTGAAATGTCCAATTTCGTACACCTAATGATTTCCGATCGAGCCCAAAACTTGGGCATCATCATAATATGGTGGGAGGAGTCATACGATTAGTTTTGAGTGAAATCCAATTGCTAGAACAACGGAATACACCAAACACTCCAATAAAGCACGAACTGCCTCTGAACTTAAATTGTCCAATTTCGTATACCTATTAATTTCCGATCGAGCCCAAAACTTTGGCATCATCATAATATGGTGGGAGGAGTCATGTGGTGAGTTTGGAGCGAAATCCAATCGCTAGAACTACGGAATTCACCAACCACTCCAATTCGGAACAAACTGCCTTTGAACTTGAAGTGTCCAATTTCGTACACCTATTGATTAGCGATCGAGGCCAAAACTTGGGCATCATCATAATATGGTGGGAGGAGTCATGTGGGGCGTTTTGAGTGAAGTCCAATCGATAGAACTACGGAATACACCAACCACTCCAATTCGGAACAAACTGCGTTCGAACTAGAAGTGTCCAATTTCGTACTCCTATTGATTTCCGATCGAGCCCAAAACTTGGGCATCATCACAGTATGGTGGGAGGAGTCATGTGGTGAGTTTTGAGTGAAATCCAATCGCCAGAACTACGGAATACCCCAACCACTCCAATTCGGAACAAACTGCCTTCCAACTTGAAGTGTCAAATTTCGTACACCTATGGATCTCCGATCGACCCCAAAACTTGGGCATCATCATAATATGGGGGGAGGAGTCACGTGGTGAGTTTTGAGTGTAATCCAATCTCTAGAACTACGGAATACACCAACCACTCCAATTCGGAACAAACTGCATTCGAACTTGAAGTGTCTAATTTCGTACACCTATTGATTTCCGATCGAGCCCAAAACTTGGGCATCAAACCAATATGGTGGGACGAGTCATGTGGTGAGTTTTGGGTGAAATCCAATGCAAGAACTGCTGAATACACCAACCACTCCAATTCGGGACAAACTGCCTTCGAAATTGAAGTGTCCAATTTCGTACACCTATTGATTTCCGATCAACAACAAAAATTGGTCATCGTCATAATATGGTGGGAGGAGTCATCTGGTGAGTTTTGAGTGAAATCCAATTGCTAGAACTACGGAATACACCAACCACCCCGATTCGGAACAAACTGCCTTTGAACTTGAAGTGTCCAATTTCGTACACCTATTGATTTCTGATCGAGCCCAAAACTTGGGCATCAACATAATATGGTGGGAGGAGTCATGTGGTGAGTTTTGAGTGAAATCCAATCGCTAGAACTACGGAATTCACCAACCACTCCAATTCGGAACAAATTGCCTTTGAACTTGAAGTGTCCAATTTCGTACACCTATTGATTAGCGATCGAGGCGAAAACTTGGGCATCATCATAATATGGTGGGAGGAGTCATGTGGTGCGTTTTGAGTGAAGTCCAATCGCTAGAACTACGGAATACACCAACCACTCCAATTCGGAACAAACTGCCTTTGAACTTGAAGTGTCCAATTTCGTACACCTATGGATTTCCCATCGTTCCCAAAACTTGGGAATCATCATAATATGGGGGGAGGAGTCATGTGGTGAGTTTTGAGTGTAATCCAATCGCTAGAACTACGGAATACACCAACCACTCCAATTCGGAACAAACTGCGTTCGAACTTGAAGTGTCCAATTTCGTACACGTATTGATTTCCGATCGAGCCGAAAACCTGGGCATCATCAGAATATGGTGGGAGGAGTCATTTGGTGAGTTTTGGGTGAAATCCAATCGCTAAAACTATGGAATACACCAACCACCCCGATTCGGCATCGTCATAATATGGTGGGAGGAGTCATGTGGTGAGTTTTGAGTGAAATCCAATCGCTAGAACTATGGAATACACCAACCACCCCGATTCGGAACAGACTGCCTTTGAACTTGAAGTGACCAATTTCGTACACCTCTTGATTTCCGATCGAGGCCAAAACTTGCGCATCATCATAATGTGCTGGGAGGAGTCATGTGATGAGTTTCGGGTGAAATTCAATCGCTAGAACTAAGGAATACACCAACCACTCCAATTCGGAACAAACTGCCTTCGAACTTGAAGTGTCCAATTTCGTACACCTATTGATTTCCGATCGAGCCCAAAACTTGGGCATCATCAGAATATGGTGGGAGGAGTCATGTGATGAGTTTTGGGTGAAATCCAATCGCTAGAACTAAGGAATACACCAACCACTCCAATTCGGAACAAACTGCCTTCGACTTCGAACTTGAAGTGTCCAATTTCGTACACCTATTGAGTTCCGATCGAGCCCAAAACTTGGGCATCATCAGAATATGGTGGGGGGAGTCATGTGGTGAGTTTTGAGTGAAATCCAATTGCTAGAACTACGGAATACACCAACTACACCAATTCGAAACAAACTTCCTTTGAACTTGAAGTGTCCAATTTCGTACACCTATTGATTTCCGATCGAGCCCAAAACTTGGGCATCATCATAATATGGTGTGAGCAGTCATTTGGTGAGTTTTGAGTGAAATCCAATCCCTAGAACAACGGAACACATCAAACACTCCAATAAAGCACGAACTGCCTTTCATGTTGAAGTGTCCAATTTCGTACACCTATTGATTTCCGATCGAGCCCAAAACTTGGGCATCATCAGAATATGGTGGGAGGAGTCATGTGATGAGTTTTGGGTGAAATCCAATCGCTAGAACTAAGGAATACACCAACCACTCCAATTCGGAACAAACTGCCTTCGACTTCGAACTTGAAGTGTCCAATTTCGTACACCTATTGAGTTCCGATCGAGCCCAAAACTTGGGCATCATCAGAATATGGTGGGGGGAGTCATGTGGTGAGTTTTGAGTGAAATCCAATTGCTAGAACTACGGAATACACCAACTACACCAATTCGAAACAAACTTCCTTTGAACTTGAAGTGTCCAATTTCGTACACCTATTGATTTCCGATCGAGCCCAAAACTTGGGCATCATCATAATATGGTGTGAGCAGTCATTTGGTGAGTTTTGAGTGAAATCCAATCCCTAGAACAACGGAACACATCAAACACTCCAATAAAGCACGAACTGCCTTTCATGTTGAAGTGTCCAATTTCGTACACCTATTGATTTCCGATCGAGCCCAAAACTTGGGCATCATCAGAATATGGTGGGAGGAGTCATTTGGTGAGTTTTGAGTGAAATCCAATCTCTAGAACTACGGAATACACCAAACACTCCAATAAAGCACGAACTGCCTTTCATGTTGAAGTGTCCAATTTCGTACACCTACTGATTTCCGATCGAGCCCAAAACTTGGGCATCAACAGAATATGGTGGGAGGAGTCATTTGGTGAGTTTTGAGTGAAATCCAATCTCTAGAACTACGGAATACACCAAACACTCCAATAAAGCACGAACTGCCTTCCATGTTGAAGTGTCCAATTTCGTACACCTATCGATTTCCGATCGAGCCCAAAACTTGGGCATCATTAGAATATGGTGGGAGGAGTCATTTGGTGAGTCTTGGGTGAAATCCAATCGCTAGAACTACGGAATACACCAACCACTCCAATTCGGAACAAACTGCCTTTGAACTTTAAGTGACCAATTTCGAACACCTATTGATTTCCGATCGAGCCCAAAACCTGGGCATCATCAGAATATGGTGGGAGGAGTCATTTGGTGAGTTTCGGGTGAAATCCAATCGCTAGAACTACGAAATACACCAACCACTCCAATTCGGAACAAACTGCCTTTGAACTTTAAGTGTCCAATTTCGAACACCTATTGATTTCCGATCGAGCCGAAAACTTGGGCATCAACAGAATATGGTGGGAGGAGTCATTTGGTGAGTTTTGAGTGAAATCCAATCGCTAGAACTACGGAATACACCAAACACTCCAATAAAGCACGAACTGCCTTTGAACTTGAAGTGTCCAATTTCGTACACCTATTGATTTCCGATTGAGCCCAAAACTTGGGCATCATCAGAATATGGTGGGAGGAGTCATTTGGTGAGTTTTGAGTGAAATCCAAGCGCTTGAACTACTGAATACACCAACCACTCCAATTCGGAAGAAACTGCCTTTCAACGTGAAGTGTCAAATTTCGTACACCTATTGATTTCCGATCAAGCCCAAAACTTGGGCATCATCATAGTATGGTGGGAGGAGTCATGTGGCAAGTTTTGAGTGAAATCCAATCGCTAGAACTATGGAATACACCAACCACTCCAATTCGGAACAAACTGCCTTTCAACTTGAAGTGTCCAATTTCGTACACCTATGGATTTCCGATCGAGCCCAAAACTTGGGCATCATCATAATTTGGGGGGAGGAGTTATGTGGTGAGTTTTGAGTGTAATCCAATCGCTAGAACTACGGAATACACCAACCACTCCAATTCGGAACAAACTGCGTTCGAACTTGAAGTGTCTAATTTCGTACACCTATTGATGATCGAGCCCAAAACTTGGGCATCATCACAATATGGTGGGACGAGTCATGTGGTGAGTTTTGGGTGAAATCCAATCGCTAGAACTACTGAATACACCAACCACGCCAATTCGGAACAAACTGCCTTTGAACTTGAAGTGTCCAATTTCGTACACCTATTGATTTCCGAACGACAACAAAAATTGGGCATCGTCATAATATGGTGGGAGGAGTCATGTGGTGAGTTGTGAGTGAAATCCAATCGCTAGAACAATGGAATACACCAACCACCCCGATTCGAAACAAACAGCCTTTGAACTTGAAGTGTCCAATATCGTACACCTATTGATTTCCGATCGAGCCCAAAACTTGGGCATCATCATAATATGGTGGGAGGAGTCATTTGATGAGTTTTTAGTGAAATCCAATCGCTAGAGCTACGGAACACACCAAACACTCCAATAGGGCACGAACAGCCTTTGAACTTGAATTGTCCAATTTCGTACACCTATTGATTTCCGATCGAGCCCAAAACTTGGGCATCAACATAATATGGTGGGAGGAGTCCTGTGGTGAGTTTAGAGTGAAGTCCAATCGCTAGAACTACGGAATACACCAACCACTCCAATTCGGAACAAACTGCCTTTGAAGTTGAAGTGTCGAATTTCGTACACCTATGGATTTCCGATCGAGCCCAATACTTGGGAGTCATCATAATATGGGGGGAGGAGTCATGTGGTGAGTTTTGAGTGAGATCCAATCGTTAGAACTATGGAATACACCAACCACTCCAATTCTGAACAAACTGCCTTTGAACTTGAAGTGTCCAATTTCGTACACCTATTGATTTCCGTTCGAGCCCAAAACGTGGGCATCATCAAAATATGGTGGGAGGAGTCATCTGGGGAGTTTTGGGTGAAATGTAAATGCTAGAACTACGGAATACACCAACCACTCCAATTTGGAACAAACTTCCTTTGAACTTGTAGTGTTCAATTTCGTACACCTATGGATTTCCCATCGAGCCCAAAACTTGGGCATCATCATAATATGGTGGGAGGAGTCATGTGGTGAGTTTTGAGTGAAATCCAATCGCTAGGACTACGGAATTCTCCAAGCACTCCAATTCGGAACAAAATGCCTTTGAACTTGAAGTGTCCAATTTCGTACACCTATTGATTAGCGATCGAGGCCAAAACTTGGGCATCATCATAATATGGTGGGAGGAGTCATGTGGTGAGTTTTGGGTGAAATCCACATCGCTAGAACTAAGGAATACACCAACCACTCCAATTCGGAACAAACTGCCTTCGAACTTCAATGTCCAATTTCGTACACCTAATGATTTCCGATCGAGCCCAAAACTTGGGCATCATCTTAATATGTTGGGAGGATTCATTTGGTGAGTTTTGAGTGAAATCCACTCGTTAGAACTACGGAATACACCAAACACTCCAACAAGGCACGAATTGCCTTTGAACTTGAAGTGTCCAATTTCGTACACCAATTGATTTCCGATCGAGCCCAAAACTTGGGCATCCTCATAATATGGTGGGAGGAGTCATTTGATGAGTTTTGACTGACATCCAACGGCTAGAACTACGGAATACACCAAACACTTCAATAATGCACGAACTGCCTTTGAGGATGAAGTGTCCAATTTCGTACACCTATTGATTTCCGATCGAGCCCAAAACTTGGGCATCATCATAATACGGTGGGAGGAGTCATGTGGTATTTTTTGAGTGAAATCCAATTGCTAGAACTACGGAATACACCAACCACTCTAATTCGGAACAAACTGCCTTTGAACTTGAAGTGTCCAATTTCGTACACCTATTGATTGCCGATCAAACCCAAAACTTGGGCATCACCATAATATTGTGGGAGGAGTCATGTGTTGAGTTTTGAGTGAAATCCAATCGCTAGAACTACGAAATACACAAACCACTCCAATTCGTAACAAACTGCGTTTGAACTTGAAGTGGCCAATTCCGTACACCTATTGATTTCCGATCGAGCCCAAAACCTGGGCATCATCATAATATGGTGGGAGGAGTCATTTGGTGTGTTTTGAGTGAAATCCAATCGCTAGAACTACGTAATACACCAACCACTCCAATTCTGAACAAACTGCCCTTGAACATGTAGTGTCCAATTTCATACACCTATTGATTTCCGATCGAGCCCAAAACTTGGGTATCATCATAATATGTTGGGAGGAGTCATGTGGTGAGTTTTGACTGAAATCCAACAGCTAGAAGTACGGAATACACCAAAGACTCCAGTAAAGCACGAACTGCCTTTGAGCTTGAAGTGTTCAATTCGTACACCCATTGATTTCCGATCGAGCATAAAACTTGCGAATCATCATAATATGGTGGGAGGAGTCATTTGGTGAGTTTTGAGTGAAATCCACTCGCTAGAACTACGAAATGTACCAACCACTCCAATAAGGCACGAACTGCCTTTGAACTTGAATTGTCCAATTTCGTACACCCACTGATTTCCGATCGAGCACAAAACTTGGGCATCATCATAGTATGGTGGGAGGAGTCATGTGGTGAGTTTTGAGTGAAATCCAATTCCTAGAACTACGGAATACACCAACCACTCCAATTCGGAACAAACTGCCTTTGAACTTGAAGTGTCCAATTTCGTACACCTATTGATTTCCGATCGAACCCAAAACTTGGGCATCATCACAACATGGTGGGAGGAGTCATGTGGTGAGTTTTGATTGAAATCCAATCGCTAGAACAACGAAATGTACCAACCACTCCAATAAATCACGAACTGCCTTCGAGCTTGAATTGTCCAATTTCGTACACCCATTGATTTCCGATCGAGCCCAAAACTTGGGCATCATCCTAATATGCTGGGAGGAGTCATTTGGTGAGTTTTGAGTGAAATCCCATCGCTAAACTATTAAATGTACCAACCACTCCAATATGGCACGAACTGCCTTTGAACTTGAATTGTCCAATTTCGTACACCTATTGATTTCCGATCGAGCCCAAAATTTGGGCATCTTCATAATATGGTGGGAGGAGTCATTTGGTGAGTTTTGAGTGAAATCCAACTGCTAGAACTACGGAATACTCCAAACACTCCAATAAAGCACGAACTGCCATTGAGCTTGAATTGTCCAATTTCGTACACCTATTGATTTCCGATCGAGCCCAAAACTTGGGCATCATCATAATATGGTGGGGGGAGTCATGTGGTGTTTTTTGGGTGAAATCCAATTGCTAGAAATACGGAATACAATAGGTGTACGAAATTGGACACTTCCAACAAATGACTCCTCCCACCATATTATGATGATGCCCAAGTTTTGGGCTCAATCGGAAATCAATAGGTGTACGAAATTGGACACTTCAAGTTCAAAGGCAGTTTGTTCCGAATTGGAGTGGTTGGGGTATTCCGTAGTTCTAGCAATTGGATTTCATTCAAAACTCTCCACATGACTCCTCCCTACATATTATGATGATGCCCAGGTTTGGGCTCAATCGGAAATCAATAGGTGTACGAAATTGGACTCTTCAAGTTCAAAGGCAGTTTGTTCCGACTTGGAGTGGTTGGTGTATTCCGTAGTTCTAGAGATTGGATTTCACTCCAAACTCAGCGAATGACTCCTCCCACCATATTATGTTGATGCCCAAGTTTTGGGCTCAATCGGAAATCAATAGGTGTATGAAATTGGACACTTCAAGTTCAAAGGCAGTTTGTTCCGAATTGGAGTGGTTGGTGTGTTCCGTAGTTCTAGCAATTGGATTTCACTCAAAACTCCCCAGATGACTCCTCCCTCCGTATTATGATGATACCCAAGTTTTGGGCTCGATCGGAAATCAATAGGTGTACGAAATTGGACACTTCAAGTTCAAAGGCAGTTTGTTCCGAATTGGTGTGGCTGGTGTATTCCGTAGTTCTAGCAATTGGATTTCACTCAAAACTCACCACATGACTCCTCCCACCATACTATGACGATGCCCAAGTTTTGGGCTCGATCGGAAATCAATAGGTGTACGAAATTGGACAATTCAAGTTCAAAGGCAGTTCGTGCCTTATTGGAGTAGTTGGTACATTACGTAGTTCTAGCGATTGGATTTCACTCAAAACTCACCAAATGACTCCTCCCACCATATTATGATGATGCCCAAGTTTTGGGCTCGATCGAAAATCAATAGATGTACGAAATTGGACACTTCAAGTTCGAAGGCAATTTGTTCCGAATTGGAGTGGTTGGTGTATTCCATAGTTCTATTAATTGGATTTCACTCAAAACTCACCAAATGACTCCTCCCACCATATTATGATGATGCCCAAGTTTTGGGCCCGATCGGAAATCAATGGGTGTACGAAATTGGACACTTCAAGTTCAAAGGCAGTTTGTTCCGAATTGGAGTGGTTGGTGTATTCTGTAGTTCTAGCGATTGGATTTCACTCAAAACTCACCACATGACTCCTCCCACCATAATATGATGATGCCCAACTTTTGGGCTCGATCGGAAATCAATAGGTGTACGAAATTGGACATTGCAAGTTCAAAGGCAGTTTGTTCCGAACCGGAGTGGTTGGTGTATCCCGTAGTTCTAGCGATGGGATTTCACTCAAAACTCACCACATGACTCCTCCCACCATATTATGTTGATGCCCATATTTTGGGCTCGATCGGAAATCGATAGGTGTACGAAATTGGACAATTCAAGTTGAAAGGCAGTTCGTGCCTTATTGGAGTGGTTGGTGTATTTCGTAGTTCTAGCCATGGGATTTCACTTAAAACACACCACATGACTCCTCCCACCATAATATGATGATGCCCATGTTTTGGGCTCGATCGGAAATCAATAGGTGTACGAAATTGGACAATTCAAGTTCAAAGGCAGTTCGTGCCTTATTGGAGTGGTTGGTGTGTTCCGTAGTTCTAGCGATTGGATTTCACTTTAAAGTCACCACATGACTCCTCCCACCATACTATGATGATGCCCAAGTTTTGGGCTGGATCGGAAATCAATAGGTGTACGAAATTGGACAATTCAAGTTCAAATTCAGTTTGTTTCGAATTGGAGTGGTTGTTGTATTCCGTAGTTCTAGTGATTGAATTTCGCTCAAAACTCCCCACATGACTCCTCCCACCATATTATGATGATGCCCATGTTTTGGGCTCGATCGGAAATCAATAGGTGTACGAAATTGGACAATTCAAGTTCAAAGGCAGTTCGTGCCTTATTGGAGTGGTTGGTGTGTTCCGTAGTTCTAGCGATTGGATTTCACTCAAAAGTCACCACATGACTCCTCCCACCATACTATGATGATGCCCAAGTTTTGGGCTCGATCGGAAATCAATAGGTGTACGAAATTGGACAATTCAAGTTCAAATTCAGTTTGTTTCGAATTGGAGTGGTTGTTGTATTCCGTAGTTCTAGTGATTGAATTTCGCTCAAAACTCCCCACATGACTCCTCCCACCATATTATGATGATGCCCAAGATTTGGGCTCGATCGGAAATCAAGAGGTGTACGAAATTGCACACTTCAAGCTCAAATTCAGTTTGTTTCGAATTGGAGTGGTTTGTGTATTCCGTAGTTCTAGCGGTTGGATTTCACTCAAAACTCCCCACATGACTCCTCCCACCATATTATGATGATGCCCAACTTTTGGGCTCGATCGGAAATCAATAGGAGTACGAAATTGGACATTTCAAGTTCAAAGGCAATTCGTGCCTTATTGTAGTGGTTGGTACATTTCGTAGTTCTAGCGATTGGATTTCACCCAAAACTCACCAAATAACTCCTCCCACCATATTGTGATGATGCCCAAGTTTTGGGCTCGATCGGAAATCAATAGGTGTACGTAATTGGACATTTCAAGTTCAAAGGCAGTTTGTTCCGAATTGGAGTGGTTGGTGTATACCGTAGTTCTAGCGATTGGATTTCACTCAAAACTCACCACATGACTCCTCCCACCATATTATGATGATGCCCAAGTTTTGGGCTCGATCGGAAATCAATAGGTGTACGAAATTGGACACTTCAAGTTCAAAGGCAGTATGTTCCGAATTTTAGTGGTTGGTGTATTCCGTAGTTCTAGCAATTGGATTTCACCCAAAACTCACCACATGACTCCTCCCACCTTATTATGATGATGCCCATGTTTTGGGCTCGATCGGAAATCAATAGGTGTACGAAATTGGACAATTCAAGTTTAAAGGTAGTTCGTGCTTTATTGGAGTGTTTGGTTTATTCCGTAGTTCTAGCAATTGGATTTCACTCAAAACTCACCAAATGACTCCTCCCACCATATTATGATGATGCCCAAGTTTTCGGCTCGATCGGAAATCAATAGGTGTACGAAATTGGACAATTCAAGTTCAAAGGCAGTTCGTGCCTTATTGGAGTGGTTGGTACATTTTGTAGTTCTAGCGATTGGATTTCCCTCAAAACTCACCAAACGACTCCTCCCACCATATCATGATGATGCCCAAGTTTTGGGCTCGATCGGAAATCAATAGGTGTACGAAATTGGACACTTCAACTTCAAAGGCAGTTTGTTCCGAATTGGAGTGGTTGGTGTATACCGTAGTTCTAGCGATTGGATTTCACTCAACACTCACCACAAGACTCCTCTCACCGTACTATGATGATGCCCAAGTTTTGGGCTCGATCGGAAATCAATAGGTGTACGAAATTGGACAGTTCAAGTTCCAAGGCAGTTCATCATTTATTGGAGTGTTTGGTGTATTTCGTAGTTCTATTGATTGGATTTCACTTAAAACACATCAAATGACCCCTCCCACCATATTATGATGATGCCCAAGTTTTGGGAACGATCGGAAATCAATACGTGTACGAAATTGTACAATTCAAGTTCAAAGGCAGTTCGTGCTTTAGTGGAGTGTTTGGTGTATTCCGTAGTTCTAGCGATTGGATTTCACTCAAAACTTTCCACATGACTCCTCCCACCATATTATGATGATGCCCAAGTTTTGGGCTTGATCGAAAATCAATAGGTGTACGAAATTGGACAATTCAAGTTCAAAAGCAGTTCGTGCCATATTGTAGTGGTTGGTACGTTTCGTAGTTCTAGGGATTGGATTTCACTCAGAACTCCCCACATGACTCTTCCCACCATACTATGATGATGCCCAAGTTTTGGGCTCGATCAGAAATCAATAGGTGTACGAAATTGGACGATTGAAGTTCAAAGGCAGTTCGTGCTTTATTGGAGTGTTTGGTGTATTCCGTAGTTCTAGCGATTGGATTTCACTCAAAACTTACCAAATGACTCCTTCCACCATATTATGGTGATGCCCAAGTTTTGGGCTCGATCGGAAATCAATAGGTGTACGGAATTGGACAATTCAAGTTCAAAGGCAGTTTGTTCCGAATTTGATTGGTTGGTG
Organism: Prunus campanulata; assembly: GCA_034190965.1. Taxonomy (NCBI): domain Eukaryota; kingdom Viridiplantae; phylum Streptophyta; class Magnoliopsida; order Rosales; family Rosaceae; genus Prunus; species Prunus campanulata. Next base: position 57,200 of record JAXCME010000181.1, read on the forward strand.
TCTTCCGTAGTTCTAGCCATTGGATTTCACCAAAAACTCACCACATGACTCCTCCCACCATATTATGATGATGCCCAAGTTTTGGGCTCGATCGGAAATCAATAGGTGTACGAAATTGGACTATTGAAGTTCAAAGGCAGTTCGGGCTTTATTGGAGTGTTTGGTGTATTCCGTAGTTCTAGCGATTGGATTTCACTCAAAACTTACCAAATGACTCCTTCCACCATATTATGATGATGCCCAAGTTTTGGGCTCGATCGGAAATCAATAGGTGTACGAAATTGGACAATTCAAGTTCAAAGGCAGTTTGTTCCGAATTTGATTGGTTGGGGTCTTCCGTAGTTCTAGCCATTGGATTTCACCAAAAACTCACCACATGACTCCTCCCACCATATTATGATGATTCCCAAGTTTTGGGCTCGATCGGAAATCAATAGGTGAACGAAATTGGACAATTCATGTTCAAAGGCAGTTCGTGCTTTATTGGAGTGGTTGGCATATTCCGTAGTTCTAGAGATTGGATTTCACTCAACACTCACCACAAGACTCCTCTCACCATACTGTGATGATGCCCATGTTTTGGGCTCGATCGGAAATCAATAGGTGTACGAAATTGGACAATTCAAGTTCAAAGGCAGTTCATCCTTTATTGGGGTGTTTGGTGTATTTCGTAGTTCTATTGATTGGATTTCACTTAAAACACATCAAATGACACCTTCCACCATATTATGATGATGCCCAAGTTTTTCGGCTCGAACGGAAATCAATAGGTGTATGAAATTGGACACTTCAAGTTCAAAGGCAATTTTTTCCGAATTTGATTGGTTAGTGTATTTCGTAGTTCTAGCGATTGGATTTCACTCAAAAATCCCCACATGACTCCTCCCACCATATTATGATGATGCCCAAGTTTTGGGCTCGATCGGAAATCAATAGTTGTACGAAATTGGACAATTCAAGTTCAAAGGCAGTTTGTTCCGAATTTGATTGGTTGGTGTCTTCCGTAGTTCTAGCCATTGGATTTCACCAAAAACTCACCACATGACTCCTCCCACCATATTATGATGATTCCCAAGTTTTGGGCTTGATCGGAAATCAATAGGTGAACGAAATTGGACAATTCATGTTCAAAGGCAGTTCGTGCTTTATTGGAGTGGTTGGCGTATTCCGTAGTTCTAGCGATTGGATTTCACTCAACACTCACCACAAGACTCCTCTCACCATACTATGATGATGCCCAACTTTTGGGCTCGATCGGAAGTGAATAGGTGTACGAAATTGGACACTTCAAGTTCAAAGGCAGTTCATCCTTTATTGGGGTGTTTGGTGTATTTCGTAGTTCTATTGATTGGATTTCACTTAAAACACATCAAATGACACCTTCCACCATATTATGATGATGCCCAAGTTTTGGGCACGATCGGAAATCAATAGTTGTACGAAATTGGACAATCCAAGTTCAAAGGCAGTTTGTTCCGAATTTGATTGGTTGGTGTCTTCCGTAGTTCTAGCCATTGGATTTCACCAAAAACTCACCACATGACTCCTCCCACCATATTATGATGATTCCCAAGTTTTGGGCTCGATCGGAAATCAATAGGTGTACAAAATTGGACACTTCAAGTTCAAAGGCAGTTTTTTCCGAATTGGAGTGGTTGGTGTATTCCGTAGTTCTAGAGATTGGATTTCACTCACCACTCTCCACATGACTCCTTCCAACATATTATGATGATGCCCAGGTTTTGGGCTGAATCGAAAATCAATAGGTGTACGAAATTGGACTCTTCAAGTTCAAAGGCAGTTTGTTCCGAATTGGAGTGGTTGGTGTATTCCATAGACCAAGAGATTGGATTTCACTCCAAACTCAGCACATGACTCCTCCCACCATATTATGATGATGCCCAAGTTTTGGGAACGATCGGAAATCAATACGTGTACGAAATTGGACAATTCAAGTTCAAAGGCAGTTCGTGCTTTATTGGAGTGTTTGGTGTATTCCATAGTTCCAGCGATTGGATTTCACTCAAAACTTACCAAATGACTCCTTCCACCATATTATGGTGATGCCCAAGTTTTGGGCTCGAACGGAAATCAATAGGTGTACGAAATTGGACACTTCAAGTTCAAAGGCAATTTGTTCCGAATTGGAGTGGTTGGTGTATTTCGTAGTTCTAGCCATTGGATTTCACTCCAAAATCCCCACATGACTCCTCCCACCATATTATGATGGTGCCCAAGTTTTGGGCTTGATCGAAAATCAATAGGTGTACGAAATTGGACAATTCAAGTTCAAAAGCAGTTCGTTCCTTATTGTAGTGGTTGGTACGTTTCGTAGTTCTAGCGATGGGATTTCACTCAGAACTCACCACATGACTCTTCCCATCATACTATGATGATGCCCAAGTTTTGGGCTCGATCGAAAATCAATAGGTGAACGAAATTGGACGATTGAAGTTCAATGGCAGTTCGTGCTTTATTGGAGTGTTTGGTGTATTCCGTAGTTCAAGCGATTGGATTTCACTCTAAACTTACCAAATGACTTCTTCCACCATATTATGATGATGCCCAAGTTTTGGGCTCAATCGGAAATCAATAGGTGTACGAAATTGGACAATTCAAGTTCAAAGGCAGTTTGTTCCGAATTTGATTGGTTGGTGTCTTCCGTAGTTCTAGCCATTGGATTTCACCAAAAACACACCACATGACTCCTCCCACCATAATATGATGATTCCCAAGTTTTGGGCTCGATCGGAAATCAATCGGTGTACGAAATTGGACACTTCAAGTTCGAAGGGAGTTTGTTCAGAATTGGAGTGGTTGGTGTATTCCGTAGTTCTAGCAATTGGATTTCGCTCAAAACTCACCACACGACTCCTCCCACCATAATATGATAATGCCAAGTTTTTGGCTCAATCGGAAATCAATAGGTGTACGAAATTGGACACTTCAAGTTCAAAGGCAGTTTGTTCAGAATTGGAGTGGTTGGTGTATTCCGTAGTTTTTGTGATTGGACTTCACTCAAAACTCATCAAATGACTCCTCCCACCATATTATGATGATGCCCAAGTTTTGGGCTCGATCGGAAATCAATAGGTGAACGAAATTGGACAATTCATGTTCGAAGGCAGTTCGTGCTTTATTGGAGTGTTTGGTGTATTCCGTAGTTCTAGCGATTGGATTTCACTCAAAACTCACCAAATGGCTCCTCCCAACATATTATGATGATGCCCAGGTTTTCGGCTCCTTCGGAAATCAATATGTGCACGAAATTGGACAATTCAAGTTCAAAGGCAGTTCGTGCCTTACTGGAGTGGTTGGCACATTTCGTAGTTCTAGCGTTTGGAATTCACTCAAAACTCACCACATGACTCTTCCCACCATACTATGATGATGCCCAGGTGTTGGGCTCGATCGGAAATCAATAGGTATACGAAATTGGACAATTCAAGTTCAAAGGCAGTTCGTGCTTTATTGCAGTGTTTGGTGTATTCCGTAGTTCTTGCGATTGGATTTCACTCAAAACTCATAAAATGACTCCAAACACCATATTATGATGATGCCCAAGTTTTTGGCTCAATCGGAAATCAATAGGTGTACGAAATTGGACAATTCAAGTTCAAAGGCAGTTCGTGCCTTGTTATCGTGGTTGGTACATTTCGTAGTTCTAGAGATTGGATTTCACTCCAAACTCACCAAATGACTCCTCCCACCATATTATGATGATGCCCAAGTTTTGGGCTCAATCGGAAATCAATAGGTGTACGAAATTGGACACTTCAAGTTCAAAGGCAGTTTGTTCCGAATTGGAGTCGTTGGTGTATTCCGTAGTTCTAGAGATTGGATTTCACTCAAAACTCTCCACATGACTCCTCCCAACATATTATGATGATGCCCAGGTGTTGGGCTCGATCGGAAATCAATAGGTATACGAAATTGGACAATTCAAGTTCAAAGGCAGTTCATCCTTTATTGGGGTGTTTAGTGTATTTCGTAGTTCTATTGATTGGATTTCACTTAAAACACATCAAATGACCCCTCCCACCATATTATGATGATGCCCAAGTTTTGGGAACGATCGGAAATCAATACGTGTACGAAATTGGACAATTCAAGTTCAAAGGCAGTTCGTGCTTCATTGGAGTGTTTGGTGTATTCCGTAGTCCTAGCGATTGGATTTCACTCAAAACTCTTCAAATGACTCCTCCCACCATATTACGATGATGCCCAAGTTTTGGGCTCAATCGGAAATGAATAGGTGTACGAAATTTGACACTTCAAGTTCAAAGGCAGTTTGTTCCGAATTGGAGTGGTTGGTGTATTCCGTAGTTCAAGCGATTGGATTTCACTCAAAACTCATCAAATGACTCCTCCCACCATAGTATGATGATGCCCAAGTTTTGGCCTCAATCGGAAATCAATAGGTGTACGAAATTGGACACTTCAAGTTCAAAGGCAGTTTGTTCCGAATTGGAGTGGTTGGTGTATTCCGTTGTTCTAGAGATTGGATTTCACTCCAAACTCAGCAAATGACTCCTCCCACCATATTATGATGATGCCCAGGTTTTGGGCTCAATCGCAAATCAATAGGTGTACGAAATTGGACTCTTCAAGTTCAAAGGCAGTATATTCCGAATTGGAGTGGTTGGTGTATTCCGTAGTTCAAGCGATTGGATTTCACTCAAAATTCGTGAAATGAATCCTCCCACCATATTATGATGATGCCCAAGTTTTGGGCTCGATCGGAAATCAATAGTTGTACGAACTTGGACACTTCAAGTTCAAAGGCAGTTTGTTCCGAATTGGAGTGGTTGGTGTATTCAGTAGTTCTAGCGATTGGATTTCACTCAAAACTCTCCACATGACTTCTCCCACCATATTATGATGATGCCCAAGTTCTGGGCTCGATCGGAAATCAATAGGCGTTCGAAATTGGACAATTCAAGTTCCAAGGCAGTTCGTGCCTTATTGGAGTGTTTGGTGTATTCTGAAGTTCTAGCGATTGGATTTCACCCAAAACTCACCACATGACTCCTCCCACCATATTATGACGATGCCAAAGTTCTGGGCTCGATCGGAAATCAATAGGTGTACGAAATTGGACAATTCAAGTTCAAAGGCAGTTCGTGGTTTATTGGAGTGTTTGGTGTATTCCGTAGTTCTAGCGATTGGATTTCACTCCAAACTCAGCAAATGACTCCTCCCACCATATTATGATGATGCCCAAGTTTTGGGCTCAATCGGAAATCAATAGGTGTACGAAATTGGACACTTCAAGTTCAAAGGCAGTTTGTTCCGAATTGGAGTGGTTGGTGTATTCCGTAGTTCAAGCGATTGGATTTCACTCAAAACTCATCAAATGACTCCTCCCACCATATTATGATGATGCCCAAGTTTTGGCCCCAATCGGAAATCAATAGGTGTACGAAATTGGACACTTCAAGTTCAAAGGCAGTTTGTTCCGAATTGGAGTGGTTGGTGTATTCCGTTGTTCTAGAGATTGGATTTCACTCCAAACTCAGCAAATGACTCCTCCCACCATATTATGATGATGCCCAGGTTTTGGGCTCAATCGCAAATCAATAGGTGTACGAAATTGGACTCTTCAAGTTCAAAGGCAGTATATTCCGAATTGGAGTGGTTGGTGTATTCCGTAGTTCAAGCGATTGGATTTCACTCAAAATTCGTGAAATGAATCCTCCCACCATATTATGATGATGCCCAAGTTTTGGGCTCGATCGGAAATCAATAGTTGTACGAACTTGGACACTTCAAGTTCAAAGGCAGTTTGTTCCGAATTGGAGTGGTTGGTGTATTCAGTAGTTCTAGCGATTGGATTTCACTCAAAACTCTCCACATGACTTCTCCCACCATATTATGATGATGCCCAAGTTCTGGGCTCGATCGGAAATCAATAGGCGTTCGAAATTGGACAATTCAAGTTCCAAGGCAGTTCGTGCCTTATTGGAGTGTTTGGTGTATTCTGAAGTTCTAGCGATTGGATTTCACCCAAAACTCACCACATGACTCCTCCCACCATATTATGACGATGCCAAAGTTCTGGGCTCGATCGGAAATCAATAGGTGTACGAAATTGGACAATTCAAGTTCAAAGGCAGTTCGTGGTTTATTGGAGTGTTTGGTGTATTCCGTAGTTCTAGCGATTGGATTTCACTCCAAACTCAGCAAATGACTCCTCCCACCATATTATGATGATGCCCAAGTTTTGGGCTCAATCGGAAATCAATAGGTGTACGAAATTGGACACTTCAAGTTCAAAGGCAGTTTGTTCCGAATTGGAGTGGTTGGTGTATTCCGTAGTTCAAGCGATTGGATTTCACTCAAAACTCATCAAATGACTCCTCCCACCATATTATGATGATGCCCAAGTTTTGGCCCCAATCGGAAATCAATAGGTGTACGAAATTGGACACTTCAAGTTCAAAGGCAGTTTGTTCCGAATTGGAGTGGTTGGTGTATTCCGTTGTTCTAGAGATTGGATTTCACTCCAAACTCAGCAAATGACTCCTCCCACCATATTATGATGATGCCCAGGTTTTGGGCTCAATCGCAAATCAATAGGTGTACGAAATTGGACTCTTCAAGTTCAAAGGCAGTATATTCCGAATTGGAGTGGTTGGTGTATTCCGTAGTTCAAGCGATTGGATTTCACTCAAAATTCGTGAAATGAATCCTCCCACCATATTATGATGATGCCCAAGTTTTGGGCTCGATCGGAAATCAATAGTTGTACGAACTTGGACACTTCAAGTTCAAAGGCAGTTTGTTCCGAATTGGAGTGGTTGGTGTATTCAGTAGTTCTAGCGATTGGATTTCACTCAAAACTCTCCACATGACTTCTCCCACCATATTATGATGATGCCCAAGTTCTGGGCTCGATCGGAAATCAATAGGCGTTCGAAATTGGACAATTCAAGTTCCAAGGCAGTTCGTGCCTTATTGGAGTGTTTGGTGTATTCTGAAGTTCTAGCGATTGGATTTCACCCAAAACTCACCACATGACTCCTCCCACCATATTATGACGATGCCCAAGTTCTGGGCTCGATCGGAAATCAATAGGTGTACGAAATTGGACAATTCAAGTTCAAAGGCAGTTCGTGGTTTATTGGAGTGTTTGGTGTATTCCGTAGTTCTAGCGATTGGATTTCACTCCAAACTCAGCAAATGACTCCTCCCACCATATTATGATGATGCCCAAGTTTTGGGCTCAATCGGAAATCAATAGGTGTACGAAATTGGACACTTCAAGTTCAAAGGCAGTTTGTTCCGAATTGGAGTGGTTGGTGTATTCCGTAGTTCAAGCGATTGGATTTCACTCAAAACTCATCAAATGACTCCTCCCACCATATTATGATGATGCCCAAGTTTTGGCCCCAATCGGAAATCAATAGGTGTACGAAATTGGACACTTCAAGTTCAAAGGCAGTTTGTTCCGAATTGGAGTGGTTGGTGTATTCCGTTGTTCTAGAGATTGGATTTCACTCCAAACTCAGCAAATGACTCCTCCCACCATATTATGATGATGCCCAGGTTTTGGGCTCAATTGCAAATCAATAGGTGTACGAAATTGGACTCTTCAAGTTCAAAGGCAGTATATTCCGAATTGGAGTGGTTGGTGTATTCCGTAGTTCAAGCGATTGGATTTCACTCAAAATTCGTGAAATGAATCCTCCCACCATATTATGATGATGCCCAAGTTTTGGGCTCGATCGGAAATCAATAGTTGTACGAACTTGGACACTTCAAGTTCAAAGGCAGTTTGTTCCGAATTGGAGTGGTTGGTGTATTCAGTAGTTCTAGCGATTGGATTTCACTCAAAACTTTCCACATGACTTCTCCCACCATATTATGATGATGCCCAAGTTTTGGGCTCGATCGGAAATCAATAGGCGTTCGAAATTGGACAATTCAAGTTCCAAGGCAGTTCGTGCCTTATTGGAGTGTTTGGTGTATTCTGAAGTTCTAGCGATTGGATTTCACCCAAAACTCACCACATGACTCCTCCCACCATATTATGACGATGCCCAAGTTCTGGGCTCGATCGGAAATCAATAGGTGTACGAAATTGGACAATTCAAGTTCAAAGGCAGTTCGTGGTTTATTGGAGTGTTTGGTGTATTCCGTAGTTCTAGCGATTGGATTTCACTCCAAACTCAGCAAATGACTCCTCCCACCATATTATGATGATGCCCAAGTTTTGGGCTCAATCGGAAATCAATAGGTGTACGAAATTGGACACTTCAAGTTCAAAGGCAGTTTGTTCCGAATTGGAGTGGTTGGTGTATTCCGTAGTTCAAGCGATTGGATTTCACTCAAAACTCATCAAATGACTCCTTCCACCATATTATGATGATGCCCAAGTTTTGGCCCCAATCGGAAATCAATAGGTGTACGAAATTGGACACTTCAAGTTCAAAGGCAGTTTGTTCCGAATTGGAGTGGTTGGTGTATTCCGTTGTTCTAGAGATTGGATTTCACTCCAAACTCAGCAAATGACTCCTCCCACCATATTATGACGATGCCCAGGTTTTGGGCTCAATCGCAAATCAATAGGTGTACGAAATTGGACTCTTCAAGTTCAAAGGCAGTATATTCCGAATTGGAGTTGTTGGTGTATTCCGTAGTTCAAGCGATTGGATTTCACTCAAAATTCGTGAAATGAATCCTCCCACCATATTATGATGATGCCCAAGTTTTGGGATCGATTGGAAATCAATAGTTGTACGAACTTGGACACTTCAAGTTCAAAGGCAGTTTGTTCCGAATTGGAGTGGTTGGTGTATTCAGTAGTTCTAGAGATTGGATTTCACTCAAAACTCTCCACATGACTTCTCCCGCCATATTATGATGATGCCCAAGTTCTGGGCTCGATCGGAAATCAATAGGCGTTCGAAATTGGACAATTCAAGTTCCAAGGCAGTTCGTGCCTTATTGGAGTGTTTGGTGTATTCTGAAGTTCTAGCGATTGGATTTCACCCAAAACTCACCACATGACTCCTCCCACCATATTATGACGATGCCCAAGTTCTGGGCTCGATCGGAAATCAATAGGTGTACGAAATTGGACAATTCAAGTTCAAAGGCAGTTCGTGGTTTATTGGAGTGTTTGGTGTATTCCGTAGTTCTAGCGATTGGATTTCACTCAAAACTCACCAAATGAGTCCTCCCACCATATTATGATGATGGCCAGGTTTTCGGCACCATCGGAAATCAATAGGTGCACGAAATTGGACAATTCAAGTTCATAGGCAGTTCGTGCCTTATTGGAGTGGTTGGCACATTTCGTAGTTCTAGCTTTTGGATTTCGCTCAAAACCCACCAAATGACTACTCCCACCATATTATGATGATGCCCATGTTTTGGGCTCGATTGGAAATCAATAGGCGTACGAAATTGGACACTTCAAGTTCAAACGCAGTTTGTTAAGAATTGGAGTGGTTGGTGTATTCCGTAGTTCTAGCAATTGGATTTCGCTCAAAACTCACCACATGACTCTTCCCACCATACTATGATGATGCCCAGGTGTTGGGTTCGATCGGAAATCAATAGGTATACGAAATTAGACAATTCAAGTTCAAAGGCAGTTCGTGCTTTATTGGAGTGTTTTGTGTATTCCGTAGTTCTTGCGATTGGATTTCACTCAAAACCCATAAAATGACTCCTAACACCATATTATGATGATGCCCAAGTTTTTGGCTCAATCGGAAATCAATAGGTGTACGAAATTGGACAATTCAAGTTCAAAGGCAGTTCGTGCCTTGTTATCGTGGTTGGTACATTTCGTAGTTCTAGAGATTGGATTTCACTCCAAATTCACCAAATGACTCCTCCCACCATGATGATGCCCAAGTTTTGGGCTCAATCGGAAATCAATAGGTGTACGAAATTGGACACTTCAAGTTCAAAGGCAGTTTGTTCCGAATTGGAGTGGTTGGTGTATTCCGTAGTTCTAGCGATTGGATTTCCCTGAAAACTCACCACATGACTCCTCCCACCATATTATGATAATGCCCAGGTGTTGGGCTCGAACGGAAATCAATAGGTATACGAAATTGGACAGTTCAAGTTCAAAGGCAGTTCGTGCTTTATTGGAGTGTTTGGTGTATTCCGTAGTTCTAGCGATTGGATTTCACTCAAAACTCACCAAACGACTCCTCCCACCGTATTATGATGATACCCAAGTTTTGGGCTCGATCGGAAATCAATTGTTGTACGAAATTGGACACTTCAAGTACAAAGGCAGTTTGTTCCGAATTGGAGTGGTTGGAGTATTCCGTAGTTCTAGCGATTGGATTTCACTCAAAACTCACCACATGACTCCGCCCAAGATCTGGGCCCGATAGAAAATCCATAGGTGTACGAAATTGGACAATTCAAGTTCCAAGGCAGTTCGTGCTTTATTGTATTGTTTGGTGTATTCCGTAGTTGTAGCGATTGGATTTCGCTCAAAACTCATCAAATGACTCCTCCCACCATATTATGATGATGCCCAAGTTTTGGGCTCGATCGGAAATCAATAGGTGTACGAAATTGGACAATTCAATTTCAAAGGCAGTTCACGCTTTATTTGAGTGTTTGGTGTATTCCGTAGTTCTAGAGATTGGATTTCACTCAAAACTCATCAAATGACTCCTCCCACCATATTAAGATGATGCCCAAGTTTTTGGCTCGATCGGAAATCAGTAGGTGTACGAAATTGGACACTTCAAGTTCAAAGGCAGTTTCTTCCGAATTGGGGTGGTTGGTGTATTCCGTATTTATCGATTGGATTTCACTCAAAACTCACCACATGACTCCTCCCACCGTATTATGATGATGCCCAAGTTTTGGGCTCGATCGGAAATCAATAGGTGTACGAAATTGGACACTTCAAGTTCAAAGGCAGTTTGTTCCGAATAGGAGTGGTTGGTGTATTCCGTAGTTCTAGCGATTGGATTTCACTCAAAACTCACCACATGACTCCTCCCGCCATATTTTGATGATGTCCAAGTTTTGGGCTCGATCGGAAATCAATAGGTGTTCGAAATTGGACACTTAAAGTTGAAAGGCAGTTTGTTTCGAATTGGAGTGGTTGGTGTATTCCGAAGTTCTAGCGATTGGATTTCGTTCAAAACTCACCACATGACTCCTCCCACCATATTATGATGATGCCAAAGTTTTGGACACGATCGGAAATCAATAGGTATACGAAATTGGACAATTCAAGTTCAAAGGCTGTTCGTGCTTTATTGGAGTGTTTGGTGTATTCCGTACTTCTAGCAATTGGATTTCACTCAAAACTCATCAAATGACTCCACCCACCATATTATGTTGATGCCCAAGTTTTGGGCTCAATCGGAAATCAATAGGTGTACGAAATTGGACACTTCAAGTTCAAAGGCACTTTGTTCCGAATTTGGGTGGTTGGTGTATTCCGTAGTTCTAGCGATTGGATTTCACTCAAAACTCACCACTTGACTCCTCGCACGGTATCATGATGATGCCCAAGTTTTGGGCTCGATCGGATAGCAATAGGTGTACGAAATTGGACACTTCAAGTTCAAAGGCAGTTTGTTCCGAATTGGAGTGGTTGGTGTATTCCGTAGTTCTAGCAATTGGATTTCACTCAAAACTCATGAAATGATTCCTCCCACCATATTATGATGATGCCCAGATTTTGGGCTCGACCGGAAATTAATAGGTGTACGAAATTTGACACTTCAAGTTCAAAGGCAGTTTGTTCCGAATTATTGTGGTTGGTGTATTCCGTAGTTCTAGCGATTGGATTTCACTCAAAACTCATGAAAAGACTCCTCCCACCGTATTATGATGATGCCCAAGTTTTGGGCTCGATCGGAAATTAATAGGTGTACGAAATTGGACACTTCAAGTTCAAAGGCACTTTGTTCCGAATTTGGGTGGTTGGTGTATTCCATAGTTCTAGCGATTGGATTTCACTCAAAACTCACCACTTGACTCCTCCCACGGTATCATGATGATGCCCAAGTTTTGGGCTCGATCGGATATCAATAGGTGTACGAAATTGGACACTTCAAGTTCAAAGGCAGTTTGTTCCGAATTGGAGTGGTTGGTGTAGTCCGTAGTTCTAGCAATTGGATTTCACTCAAAACTCATGAAATGATTCCTCCCACCATATTATGATGATGCCCAGATTTTGGGCTCGATCGGAAATCAATTGGTGTACGAAATTGGACACTTCAAGTTGAAAGGCAATTTGTTCCGAATTGGAGTGGTTGGTGTATTCCGTAGTTCTAGCGATTGGATTTTACTCAAAACTCCCCACATGACTCCTCCCACCATATTATGATGATGCCCAGGTTTTGGGCTCGATCGGAAATCAATTGTTGTACGAAATTGGACACTTCAAGTTCAAAGGCAGTTCGTGCTTTATTGGAGTGTTTGGTGTATTCCGTAGTTCTAGCGATTGGATTTCACTCAAAACTCACCACATGACTCCTCCCACCACATTATGATGATGGCCAAGTTTTGGGCTCGATCGGAAATCAATAGGTGTACGAAATTTGACACTTCAAGTTCAAAGGCAGTTTGTTCCGAATTGGAGTGGTTGGTGTATTCCGTAGTTCTAGCGATTGGATTTCACTGAAAACTCATAAAATGACTCCTCCCACCATATTATGATGATGCCCAAGTTTTAGGCTCGATCGGAAATCAATAGGTGTACGAAATTTGACACTTCAAGTTCAAAGGCAGTTTGTTCCAAATTATTGTGGTTGGTGTATTCCGTAGTTCTAGCGATTGGATTTCACTCAAAACTCATGAAATGACTCCTCCCACCATATTATGATGATGCCCAAGTTTTGGGCTCGATCGGAAATCAATAGGTGTACGAAATTGGACACTTCAAGTTCAAAGGCAGTTTGTTCCTAGTTGGTGTGGTTGGTGTATTTCGTAGTTCTAGCGATTGGATTTCACTCGAAACTCACCACATGACTCCTCCCGCGATATTATGATGATAACCAAGTTTTGGGCTCGATCAGAAATCAATAGGTGTACGAAATTGGCCTTATACTTCAATTCATGAGTGGTATACATGTACTCTTATTTTCTTGTCATCAAAGTTGTTGTTTGATCTCATTATTCATTGATTTGGTTGAACACTTAAAAGTCATTCATTCTTATGCAATTTGATTTCATGACATTAAAGAAATGATATTAAGGCCCTCTTTGGATCGTTTGTGCCTTTCAAGCTAACCTTATGCATGCTTAAGCATGATTTTCCATTGTTATCCATTTTGAGCCTACATGTAAACCTTTTTTTTCATTTACCAAATTTATTTCCTCGCCTTAGCCTGAAAAAGAAATATTTACCTTTCTAAGGAACTCATAGCTTCCGGGGCTTCACGCACAGCCTCTTGGGGCTCATCACTTGAGCTCCCAAAGATCGCAATCTTAGCTTGAGCGTAACTACTCTCGCGATCCGCTTGCTTGCGTTTACCCGGTCGGTCTAGGTCCTCCAGTTGCTTTCTCATGTCACGAGAGTACAACTCTACCATCTTTGATAGGTTTTTATTCTCGTCCCGCAATACTTCTAGCTGGTGTCGATTCACCTCCACTATCCTTAACCTCTCCCTTTTCAAGCTTTTTATAGCACTCTGACAGTCTTCAACCATACTTCGCTCCGCCGCTAACTGACCTTTCAGCACCTCTACCTCATGGGACTTCGCAAGTAGGCGATGACCCAAACTTGCGACACATGCTGTACTCTGCACGCTCAGTGCCAGGGCATCACTCATGACCCGGTTGTCATCCCTTGTCTCGAACACACGTATATCTTTAGGAGTCACCAAATTTCTGCCAACTCCAATGGCAACAACGTTGTCCAGGAGTATTGAGTCATTGACAGTCACAGGCCCCCGTGCGGAGGCAAAGTAGGGCATCCATACTGGTGCTGCTGCTTGGCCCCATGTTTGAGTCGGTGGAGCTAGGTTGAGATCCAACGAAAAGGGGTAGGAAGAGGCCATTTGATTTCTCACTTTTTTTTTCTCTCTTTCTTTCGTCTTTTCTCTTTTATGTTTCTGAGTTTGTGTTTTTTGTTTTTTCCCCCTTCTTTTTCCTTCTTATAGATGTAGTCTTTGACAAACCCTAACCATTGCAGCGTCTAAGCATTTTCTGAATCCCCAAGCGTTCCTCGAGTCCCACAACCCAACCGTTTCCAACTCATTTGTCACAACTTGCTTTGTCTGAACGGACGCGTTCAGCAAAGTCTTCGCGCCTTCCCATGAGCCCGTAATTTTCGCTTGTGAAATCTGCGGCGCCTCTGCGTGTCGACACGTGTCTCGCTTGTCGAGACATCAAGGACCACATTCTCTCTTTTCAGAAATCCCGCCTTCGCGCTTCCAAAAAAAACAAAAATAAATAAATAAATAATTTAAACATGTGGGCTTCATAATTTATTGTGGGTCGGGTTTCACCTTAGTTTGGGTTTCAAAGTGGGTTAAATTCACCGTGGTTTGTGTTTTGAAATTGTGGGCTTTGGGCTTTCAATTGTTTGGGTTTCAATTTGTGTAAGACTATCTGTTAGGGCTTACTGTTTTGAGTGTTTTACTGTTTCGTTTTTAAAAAAAAATTTGTTTGTTTGTTTTGTATTTTTTATTTTGTAATTATTTTATTTTATTTTTGTGTGTTTTGTAATTTTTATTTGCTTTAATACCTTCATTTGTTGTTATGACATTGTTTGTGGCTAATTTTTACACATTGAGGACAATGTTCATTTCTAGGTTTGGGGGTATTAGAGTTTAGCATGTAAGTTTGGTTTTCCTTAATTTTTTTTTTTATTTGCTTATTTTTATTTTTATTTTATTTTGTTTGAGTCTTGCTTTTATTTTTATTTTTATTTTTATTCACTTTCCGAACACATTTAATGAGATTGTGATAAATGTTTGCATGACTTAAATCAAAATTAGATTTCAATTTCTTTTTTCTCCTTAATTTTTTTTAAATAAATAAATTGGCATTGTTCTATTATGATATGCTTGAAACCTCCTTTGCAATTGCCATTTGTTTCATAATTTCCAATTAAAGGATTTGCATGATCTAAAGAATTGTATGAAGCATAAATTAGACTTATATAACCAACCATATAAAGTGAGCTTTTGAGCCTTGTACTTCAATTCATGAGTGGTATACATGTACTCTTATTTTCTTGTCATCAAAGTTGTTGTTTGATCTCATTATTCATTGATTTGGTTGAACACTTAAAAGTCATTCATTCTTATGCAATTTGATTTTATGACATTAAAGAAATGATATTAAGGCCCTCTTTGGATCGTTTGTGCCTTTCAAGCTAACCTTATGCATGCTTAAGCATGATTTTCCATTGTTAACCATTTTGAGCTTACATGTAAACCTTTTTTTTCATTTACCAATTTTATTTCCTCGCCTTAGCCTGAAAAACAAATATTTACCTTTCTAAGGAACTCATAGCTTTAATTTGGATGTGTTTTTCATGCTAAGTTTGGGAAGAGGTGTTACATTTCGAAAAAAAAAAAAAAAAAAAAAAATTTCACACTATTGGTGAAAGAAAAAAAAAAAGTTGTGATTAAGTGGTGGTTGATTGAAATTTCATTTTTGGGTTTCATTTTTGGGCCTTCAAAATAAATTGGTGTTTGTTCAATTAAAGGAAAGGAGTGTGAATCATTGTAAATGAAGGTATAAGGAGTTTTGATCATGTAAAAATAAATTCTCATTGTGATGATTCGAAGTCTTGTAAACAATTATTTTATGCTCTTACATTGCGAGTTCCTTGGACTTTGTATTATCCATACCTTTCATTTCTTACTCACCTTACACCCTTGGCCCAATTACAACCTATACTAAAGACCTAAATTGATCTTAAATGTCATGTGGTTGAATTGCATCCATTTTCTTACTTTTAAGTGTTTGGAATCCTTCTTGAGATCATATTAATGCAAGTTCTTCATCTTTCTATTTCAAGTTAAGTCCTTATGGTTTAACTCTAATCTCATGTTTATAACTGAGTGTTGCATTATAGCCCTCTTCCGAGTGATTCATTTGTGAGAGGACAACTTTGGTGAGATTTGAAGTTGAACTTGTGCTTTGTATGATTTTTGAAATTATGTGAAAACTAAGATTGGGGAATTTGTTGCATTTGGCTATCACACTACCACACTTTGAGCATGTTGTGTTTTGAACTTTGCCGCCTTGTAAATAATGTCTAAAATTGAGCTTTAACTGTTAAAAACTTTTGAGTCATGTGCATGAGTCATTTCTCTTCAGAAAATGTTCGGAAAGATTGTTTTGAGTTCTTTTTATTTTTGTAATTGTTTTTGTTTTTGTTTTTGTTTTATTTTTTGTTTTCGTTAATGTATTTACGTTTGTTTTTGTTTTTTTTTGGTTTTGTTAAGGACTAACAAATCTTTTAAGTTTTCTAACCATTTTGTTTTGTAGAGTTAGAAAAACGTTTGTGGGTATCGTATCTGTTAAACCCTCAGGAGACACAACTCCTCTTACTAGGGATGCGTAGAGGTTTAAAGGCTTGTTGCATACGCTAAATGCAATCGAGTTACCTACGAAAGTGGTTTAATTAACTTCTTGTTTGTTTTTATCTTTGTTTTCCTTTTGTTTTGCTCGAGGACTAGCAAAATCTAGGTTTGGGGGTATTTGATCGGTGCATAAATTACATATCATTTTGTACCCTTTTAGCTTATGATTTGGTTATGTTTTTGAGTTAAACTTGTGCTTTTAATTTGTTTTGTGTTTGTTTCAGTGTTTTAAATTTGAGACTCAATAAATGCATTTTGGAGACAAATTAGCTCAAAACAGTGTCTGCAGATCAGTCAACTTCACGGATTGGACTGTACTTACTCAAGAAGAACCAGATGATGAGCCATATATCATTGGAAAGATACGGAAGTCTAGTTTCTGTAGAATTTTACGGTTCATGATTCCGAGTCTTCTAGAGAAAGTTATACATGTTTTGGCAACTTAAGGTCAAATTCGGCAGCATCTGCATTACTGGGCCAAAAATCACATTTGAAGGCCTTTCCGATTTTTCCTTGAGCTGGGCTGCATATGCTTGGAAAGATAAGACACAGAGCTTGAAGATCCATATTTTTTCAGATTTTTCAGATTGGATGAACAAGCCCAAAACGAGCCCACAAGCTGGCTGCAATACATTGTCATGCATGACATATGCATGATGAAGTGTTGTTGATTGTGGGAAAGTTTGGTGAAGCATATTCAATACCTATTTTGAGTGGAATTTTGCAGCAGCCAAAAGATGATGAAGTGGGAGCTGAACACTAAGCCTAAAGACAAGAGGAATTGTTTTCAAATGCAATTGTGTGTTAGGTTAAGTTGGTGAATTAAGTGTTGTGTGTTAGGTGAAGTTAGTGTGTTTAGAAAATTCAATTGTATAATTCAGATTTTCACTTCTCCTAGGCCTATAGATAGGGAAGTTCTCTAAGCTTGTAATAACACCCCAAGGGGGGGAGCTCTCAAGCACTTCTCTAGAGCTCCCTTCCCTTATCTCCCTCAAATTCTTTTAGTTTCCCTTTGCAGTTCTCAATTGTTGTAATATGATCTTTTTACTAAATCTTCAAACACTTCCCAAACATTTCTCTATTCTCTTCAAAAGTCTCCATGTTCTTGAAACACTTCTTAAACACATTCTCTTCCAAACATTCTCCAATTCCTCAAACACATGTCTCTTCTCTTCCAAATTCCTCAAGCTTCCCAAACACCTTCCTTTCTCTTCCAAATTCCCTATGTTCTCAAACACTCTCTTCCAAAATCCTCAAGCTTCCCAAACACTTTCCAAACACTTCTCCCATTCCTTCACCAAATTCTCCAAATTTCCCAAACACATTTCTCTTCCCTTCCAAACATCTTCCAAATTCTCAAAGTTCTCAAACACTTTCTCTTCCAAAATCCTCAAGCTTTCCAAACACTTCTCTACTCTCTTCCAAATTCCCAATGTTCTCAAACACTTTCTCTTCCAAATCCTCAAAGTTCTCAAACACATTCTCTTCCCTCCAAAAATTCTCAATGTTCTCAAGTGTTGTACAAAACCTTTTTGTTTCTTTTGTTTTCATTTATGTTTTGTAGGAAAACTGAGTTGGATCATTCAATCACCAATCCCTGTGGAATCGACCTCGCACTTACATACGCTAAACTACCAATGGTTCGTGCACTTGCGAGTATCACAAGTTGAGGATGCAGCTGAATCCATTTTGGTGCAGCTGAATCAACGCAACAGTGATTGAATGATCCAATTCATTTTCCTTACACAAAATAGAAATGAAAAAGAAAATAAATAAAACAAGAACAAAAAAAGAAATAACTCAAGCAAATAAGTTCCCAAGTTCAATTAGATTAACGGATTGATTCTAGCTAAAGTATGATTAAGCCATGGTGTTTGGTCATAACCTTGTGTTCCTAATTCCCTAATTTGATCATTTGTTGTCTAACCTAAAATTAAGCATTATGAACCCATTAAGCATAGAAGAACAATTTAAACAACCAAGCATGTATCTAATCCCTGTTGTCGAATGTCCATACATACTTTTCCTATTCATAGTTCAATTCGAATTAAAGCATGGTGTATACTCTTAATTCAAACCAAGATAGCTAACATGCAAGCCTAAATGGTGATCAATCATTCAAACTAGCCTATTAACTTATAAGCATAATGAATAAGAACAAAAACCATAATTGAAACTTGGAAACTAATTAAACTTGAATACTTAAGAAAGAATGTACATGACAAATAAAATTAAACTAAAACTTGAAGGAAAATTTAGCAAAATCATATTGCTACAACAATTGACAACTTGAAAGGAAACTAAGAGAATTTGAGGGAGAGAAGGGAAGGGAGCTCTAGAGAAGTGTTTGAGAGCTCCCCCCCTTGGGGTGTGTTTTGAAGCTTGAAGGCTTCTCTATTTATAGGGCTAAGAGGGAGGAACAATATGATGAAATCCCACACCATCCTTCAACTTTTACTGCTGCACAAGCTTTCATCACATGGGTTCAAAGGTGATCAGTTTTGCTGCCAACCCATGTGGTTGCCTTTTGGTTGCTGAAAAAACGAGTTTTCTAAACCAGGCTTGGTGTAGGAAGGCCAGAGGTTTCAAACATTATCCAATGGGGCTCAAATTTGAATATGTTATACTAGACACCCATTGGAACAACTTCTATGAAGAAAGTATTCCCATCGGAGCAGTAGAAGTGTGCGTTTTGGGCCTTGAAAGTTGGCTGCCGAACAGAGACTGGAATTGACTTCATTTCATTTCTTTTCTTTCTTTTTGCTTCACATGCATGCACATGCCTCAAAAGCTGATCTCCAGCTCCAAAGTGATCTGCCAATTCAATTCCCATGTTCAAAGGCTGAAGCAAAAATGCCTCTCATCATTCCTCATTCTTCTCTCTCTCCTTTCTCTAGCTTCACATGCATGCACATGCTTTCTCTATAATAGCTCCAGCATGTACCAACTTGCTCCTTCAGAAATTCATAGCTGGAATGCCTCCCAACTTCACTCATTATGTTGGGTACAAAGTCAATTGCAGCTGGGGTGAGGCACATGGCTAAAAGGAGGCACATGGCTAAAAGCTGGCAGCAGCAAATCCTGCTGAGCAAGGTTGAGTGTTGGACGGGCTAAGCACTCCACATATGTCCAATTGGGCTGAAATTTGGATATGCTGTACTAGACACCCATTGGAACAGATTTCATGAAGATCATCACCTCATTCGAGCCCCATAACATGCTCATCCAAGGCCAAGAAGTTGACCTACGAAACTGGGCTGGCAAGGAGTTGTAGCCAAAATGAGTTTGTCTTTAAGCTCTTCTTCCATTCACCCAAATAAGGCCTTAACATGCATGGATTGCATCATTTCCTATCCAAAGTCATCATTGTTACCTAAACCTCAATGAACTGAAACATAAACACAAAAAGGATTAAAAGCACAATTTTAACTCAAAAACATAGCCAAATCATAAGCTAGAAGGGTACAAAATAATATATAAATATGCACCGATCACCATATTATGATTATGATGATGCCCAAGTTTTGGGCTCGATCGGAAATCATTAGGTGTACGAAATTGGACACTTCAAGTTCAAAGGCAGTTCGTGCTTTATTGGAGTGTTTGGTGTATTCCATAGTTCTAGCAATTGGATTTCACTCAAAACTCATCAAATGACTGCTCCCACCATATTATGATGATGCCCAAGTTTTGGGCTCGATCAGAAATCAATAGGTGTAGGAAATTGGACACTTCAAGTTCAAAGGCAGTTTGTTCCGAATTGGAGTGGTTGGTGTATTCCGTAGTTCTAGCAATTGGATTTCACTCACAACTCACCACATGACTCCTCCCACCATATTATGATGATGCCCAAGTTTTGGGCTCGATCGGAAATCAATAGGTGTAGGAAATTGGACACTTCAAGTTCAAAGGCAGTTTGTTCCGAATTGGAGTGGTTGGTATATTCCGTAGTTCTAGCGATTGGATTTCACTCAAAACTCACCGAATGACTACTCCCACCATATTATGATGATGCCAAAGTTTTGGGCTCGATCGGAAATCAATAGGTGTACGAAATTGGACACTTCAAGTTCAAAGGCAGTTTGTTCCGAATTGGAGTGGTAGGTGTATTCCGTAGTTCTAGCGATTGGATTTCACTCAAAACTCATGAAATGACTCCTCCCACCATATTATGATGATGCCCAAGTTTTGGGCTCGATCGGAAATCAATAGGTGTACGAAATTGGACACTTCAAGTTCGAAGGCAGTTTGTTCCGAATTGGAGTGGTTGGTGTATTCCATAGTTCTAGCAATTGGATTTCACTCAAAACTCACCACATGACTACTCCCAACATATTATGGTGATGTCCAAGTTTTGAGCTCAAACGGAAATCAATAGGAGTTCGAAATTGGACACTTCAAGTTCAAAGGCAATTTGTTCCGAATTGGAGTGGTTGGTGTATTCCGTAGTTCTAGCGATTGGATTTCACTCAAAACTCATCAAATGACTCCTCCCACCATATTATGATGATGCCCAAGTTTTGGGCTCGATTGGAAATCAATAGGTGTACGACATTGGACACTTCAAGTTCAAAGGCAGTTTGTTCCGAATTGGAGTGGTAGGTGTATTCCGTAGTTCTAGCGATTGGATTTCACTCAAAACTCATCAAATGACTCCCCCCACCATATTATGATGATGCCCAGGTTTTGGGCACGATCGGAAATCAATAGGTGTACGAAATTGGACACTTCAAGTTCAAAGGAAGTTTGTTCCGAATTGGAGTGGTTGGTGTATTCCGTAGTTCTAGCGATTGGATTTCACTCAAAACTAATCAAATGACTCCTCCCACCATATTATGATGATGCCCAAGTTTTGGGCTCGATCGGAAATCAATTAGTGTACGAAATTGGACACTTCGAGTTCGAAGGCAGTTTGTTCCGAATTGGAGTGGTTGGGGTATTCCATAGTTCTAGCGATTGGATTTCACTCAAAACTCACAACATGACTCCCCCCACCATATTATGATGATGCCCAAGTTTTGGGTTAGATCGAAAATCAATAGGTGTACGAAATTGGACACTTCAAGTTCAAAGGTAGTTTGTTCCCAATTGGAGTGGTTGGTGTATTCCGTAGTTCTAGCGATTGGATTTCACTCAAAACTCACCACATGACTCCTCCCACCATATTGTGATGATGCCAAAGTTTTGGGCTCGATCGGAAATCAATAGGTGTACGAAATTGGACAATTCAAGTTCAAAGGCAGTTCGTGCTTTATTGGAGTGTTTGGTGTATTCCGTAGTTCTAGCAATTGGATTTCACTCAAAACTCATCAAATCACTCCTCCCACCATATTATTATGACGCCCAAGTTTTGGGCTCGATCGGAAATCAATAGGTGTACGAAATTGGACAATTCAAGTTCAAAGGCAGTTCGTGCTTTATTGGAGTGTTTGGTGTATTCCGTAGTTCTAGCAATTGGATTTCACTCAAAACTCATCAAATCACTCCTCCCACCATATTATGATGATGCCCAAGTTTTGAGCTCGATCGAAAATCAATAGGTGTGTGATATTGGACACTTCAAGTTCAAAGGCAGTTTGTTCCGAATTGAAGTGGTTGGTGTATTCCGTAGTTCTAGCGAATGGATTTCACTCAAAACTCACCACATGACTCCTCCCACCGTATTATGATGATGCCCAAGTTTTGGGCTCTATCGGAAATCAATAGGTGTACGAAATTGGACACTTCAAGTTCAAAGGCAGTTTGTTCCGAATTGGAGTGGTTGGTGTATTCCGTAGTTCTAGCGATTGGATTTCACTCAAAACTCACCACATGACTCCTCCCACCATATTATGATGATAACAAAGTTTTGGGCTCGATCGGAAATCAATAGGTGTATGAAATTGGACAATTCAAGTTCAGAGGAAGGTCGTGCTTTATTGGAGTGTTTGGTGTATTCCGTAGTTCTAGCGATTGGATTTCACTCAAAACTCATCAAATGACTCCTCCCACCATATTATGATGATGCCCAAGTTTTGGGCTCGGTCGGAAATCATTAGGTGTACGAAATTGGAGACTTCAAGTTCAAAGGCAGTTCGTGCTTTATTGGATGTTGAGCCTATTCCTAACAACTAAAATGAGTTATTAAAAATAGCAACTTCAGTTCTCGCAAGTGCACGAACCATTTATACGAGGTCGATCCCACGGAGAATGGTAACTTGGTTGCAAGTTAAACTACTTAGAATGCTGGAAAAACAGAAAACAAACAAACAAACAAAGTAACACATGGAAAGGTCTAGAACAGAATCCTAGCACCACACACGCACTCGAAATGGGGGGTTTTGTTGTTGAAATGGAAACAAGATAATGAAATGGAAGTGCTGGAAAGTAAACAATGGCAGCAATGAACAAGTTGTGAAACAATGATTGAGAAATGTTAGAGCCTTGGAATCCACCTCTAGTCTTCCTATCCAAGTTATGAATGCATAGAAATTGACTCAAGCTTCATTAACAATAGATTATCGCATACAAGCCTATGGTATCTAGGTGCAGGATGCATGATTCTCCTAAGGCATGTAATTGTGCATGGTATCTACACAACACGTGATCTCTAATATGCAACCTAAGCATGGTATCTACTTAGAATAAAGCATACAAGAGTCATTAAGTTCCTTGAGAATATGATAATCACACAAGTCCTAGAACATGGTATCTGTCCTAGTCAACCTATGGTTATTAACCCCTTGAATGATTCTTAGGCCATTCATGTGTTGCTTGTGAAAGGAGAGTAGAATTGGTGAATTTAATCCCCTTCCCAACCTGTGCTAGATGCATAAAATCCTAGTTAGCTACTCCAAGAAAACATACATCAAGCACATAATAAACTGGAGGTTAACAACTTGATAATGAAAGCAAGGAAATCAATTAACTATGAAATCATCCATAACATTGAATATTCATGACTAGGGCTTCATCCTAAGCCCTAACTAAATGGATTAGTTAAACATGATTATGAATACAGAAAATAAGAAATACATAGATAGAATAAAGAGAATAGAAGAACTAGCTGGTGGCAGCAAGGTAGTTTCCAGGACAGCTCCCAGCTCTCCCTCCTTTGCAGCTAGCTCTCTTCTCTCTTTGTGGTGAATCTGAATGTGTGTATGGGAGTAATGGATGAAGTGAATGTGTCTGTCTCTGCCTCTGGGGATTGATTGTGAATCTCAGGATATGGAAGTGGTATTTATAGGGAGATGGGAGAGATAATTCTGAATTCAATATGGCTAATGCATACAACACTTGTATTTAGATAATCAGAATTGGTTGCTGCACTTCACCAATAAATCCCACCAGCAGCCCTAGCTCATCATCATGTCAGCATGACCAAGCTTCCATCCAGAAACCAATAGCTCATCCTCATGTCAGCATGATGTGTATTTTCATGGGCTCCCGAATTGGGCTTGGCTGAATCAAATGATGACTTTAAGATATCCATTTTGAAGTTCCGAATGTCTCTGATCCAACCACACAAGTATTGGCCCAATCCAAGCTCGGATGAAGAAGATAAGTCCGAAATGAACTTCAAACTCAGGCTCCAGTTTTGCACGTTTTTGCACCATTTTGCTTCAAATGCCTCAAGTGGTATTCCTCTCATGCCAATCAGCCCTTAATATGCATGGATTGTATCAAATGTGATATCTTGCTCCCTTAACCTACAGAACACACAAACATAGGTAAGTGACTCGAAATAAAGAGAAACTAAACAACATTACTAAGTAACAAAGGCATGCAAATGTGTGAAACTATGAACTTATCATTGGATTTCACTCAAAACTCACCACATGACTCCTCCCACATATTATGATGATGCCCAAGTTTTGGGCTGGATCAGAAATCAATAGGTGTACGAAATTGGACACTTCAAGTTCAAAGGCAGTTTGTTCCGAATTGGAGTGGTTGGTGTATTCCGTAGTTCAAGCGATTGAATTTCACTCAAAACTCATCAAATGACTCCTCCGACCATATTATGATGATGCCCAAGTTTTGGGCTAGATCGGAAATCAATAGGTGTACGAAATTGGACACTTCAAGTTCAAAGGCAGTTTGTTCCCAATTGGAGTGGTTGGTGTATTCCGTAGTTCTAGCAATTGGATTTCACTCAAAACTCACCACATGACTCCTCCCACCACATTATGATGATGCCCAAGTTTTGGGCTCGATCGGAAATCAAAAGTTGTACGAAATTGGACACTTCAAGTTCAAAGGCAGTTTTTTTCGAATTGTAGTGGTTGGTGTATTCCGTAGTTCTAGAGATTGGATTTCACTCAAAACTCATGAAATGACTCCTCCCACCATATTATGATTATGCCCGAGTTTTGGGCTCTATCGGAAATCAATGGGTGTACGAAATTGGATACTTCAAGTTCAAAGGCAATTTTTTCCGAATTGGAGTGGTTGGTGTATTCCGTAGTTCTAGCGATTGGATTTCACTCAAAACCCACCACATGACTCCTCCCACCATATTATGATGATAACACAGTTTTGGGCTCAATTGGAAATCAATAGGTGTACGAAATTGGACAATTCAAGTTCAAAGGCAGGTCGTGCTTTATTGGAGTGTTTGGTGTATTCCGTAGTTCTAGCAATTGTGTTTCACTCAAAACTCATCAAATGACTCCTCCCACCATATTATGATGATGCCCAAGTTTTGGGCTCGGTCGGAAATCATTAGGTGTACGAAATTGGACACTTCAAGTTCAAAGGAAGTTCGTGCTTAACTGGAGTGTTTGGAGTATTCCGTAGTTCTAGCAATTGGATTTCACTGAAAACTCATCAAATTAATCCTCCCACCATATTATGATGATGCCCAAGTTTTGGGCTCGATCAGAAATCAATAGGTGTACGAAATTGGACACTTCAAGTTCAAAGGCAGTTTGTTCCGAATTGGAGTGGTTGGTGTATTCCGTAGTTCTAGCGATTGGATTTCACTCAAAACTCACCACATGACTCCTCCCACCATATTATGATGATGCCCAAGTTTTGGACTTGATCAAAAATCAATAGGTGTATGAAATTGGACACTTCAAGTTCAAAGGCAGTTTGTTCCGAATTGGAGTGGTTGGTGTATTCCGTAGTTCTAGCGATTGGATTTCACTCAAAACTCACCACATGACTCCTCCCACCATATTTTGATGATGCCAAAGTTTTGGGCTCGATCGGAAATCAATAGGAGTACAAAATTGGACAATTCAAGTTCAAAGGCAGTTCGTGTTTTATTGGAGTGTTTGGTGTATTCTGTAGTTCTAGCAATTGAATTTCACTCAAAACTCATCAAATGACTCCTCCCACCATATTATGATGATGCCCAAGTTTTGGGCTCGATCGGAAATCATTAGGTGTACGAAATTGGACACTTCAAGTTCAAAGGCAGTTCTTGCTTTACTGGAGTGTTTGGAGTATTCCGTAGTTCTAGCAATTGGATTTCACTCAAAACTCACCCCGTGACTCCTCCCACCATATTATGATGATGCCCAAGTTTTGGGCTCGATCGGAAATCAATAGTTGTACGAAATTGGACACTTCAAGTTCAAAGGCGGTTTGTTCCAAATTGTAGTGGTTGGTGTTTTCCGTAGTTCTAGCAATTGGATTTCACTCAAAACTCACCACATGACTCCTCCCACCATATTATGATGATGCCCAAGTTTTGGGCTCCATCGGAAATCAATAGGTGTACGAAATTGGACACTTCAGGTTCAAAGGAAGTTTGTTCCGAATTGGAGTGGTTGGTGTATTCCGTAGTTCTAGCGATTGGATTTCACTCGAAACTCACCACGTGACTCCTCCCAAAATAATATGATGATGCCCAAGTTTTCGGCTCGATCGGAAATCAATAGGTGTACAAAATTGGACACTTCAAGTTCAAAGGCAGTTTGTTCCGAATTGGAGTGGTTGGTGTATTCCGTAGTTCTAGCGATTGGATTTCACTCAAAACACATGAAATGACTCCTCCCACCATATAATGATGATGCCAAGTTTTGGGCTCGATCAGAAATCAGTAGGTTTACGAAATTGGACACTTCAATTTCAAAGGCAGTATGTTCCGAATTGGCGTGGTTGGTGTATTACGTAGTTCTAGCGATTGGATTTCACTCAAAACTCATGAAATGACTCCTCCCACCGTATTATGATGATGCCCGAGTTTTGGGCTCTATCGGAAATCAATAGGTGTACGAAATTGGACACTTCAAGTTCAAAGGCAGTTTGTTCCGAATTGGAGTGGTTGTTGTATTCCGCAGTTCTAGCAATTGGATTTTACTCCAAACTCACCACTTGACTCCTCCCACGATATTATGATGATGACCAAGTTTTGGGCTCGATCAGAAATCAGTAGGTATACGAAATTGGACACTTCAAGTTCAAAGGCAGTTCGTGGTTTATTGGAGTGTTTGGTGTATTCTGTAGTTCTAGCGATTGGATTTCTTTCAAAACTCATCAAATGACTCTTCCCACCATATTATGATAATGAACAAGTTTTGGGCTCGATCTGAAATCAATAGGTGTACGAAATTGGACACTTCAAGTTCAAAGGCAGTTTGTTCCGAATTGGAGTGGTTGGTGTATTCCGTAGTTCTAGCGGTTGGATTTCACTCAAAACTCACCACATGACTCCTCCCACCATATTATGATGATGCCCAAGTTTTGGACTCGATCGAAAATCAATAGGTGCATGAAATTGGACACTTCAAGTTCAAAGGCGGTTTGTTCCGAATTGAAGTGGTTGGTGTATTCGGTAGTTCTAGCGAATGGATTTCACTCAAAACTCACCACATGACTCCTCCCACCGTATTATGTGTTGGGCCTATTCTTAACAACTAAAATGAGTTATTAAAAACATCACTTTAATTCTCGCAAGTGCACGAACCGTTTATAGTATAGCTTATGTAAATACGAGGGCGATCCCACGGAGAATGGTAACGTGGTTGCAAGTTAAACTACTTAGAATGCTAGGAAAACAGAAAACAAAGAAACAAACTAACTAACAATGGCAAGGTCTAGGACAGAATCCTAGCACCACACACGCACTCGAAATGGGGGGTTTTGTTGTTGAAGTGAAAACAAGAGAATGAAATGGAAGTGCTGGAAAGTAAACAATAGCAGTAATCAACAAGTTGTGAAACAATGATTGAGGAGTGTTAGAGCCTTGGAATCCACCACTAGTTTTCCTATCCAAGTTATGAATGCATAGAAAGTGACTCAAGCTTCATCAACAATAGATTATCGCATACAAGCCTATGGTATCTAGGTGCAGGATGCATGATTCTCCTAAGGCATGTAATTGTGCATGGTATCTACACAACACGTGATCTCTAATATGCAACCTAAGCATGGTATCTACTTAGAATAAAGCATACAAGAGTCATTAAGTTCCCTGAGAATATGATAATCACACAAGTCCTAGAACATGGTATCTGTCCTAGTCAACCTATGGTCATTAACCCCTTGAATGATTCTTAGGCCATTCATGTGTTGCTTGTGAAAGGAGAGTAGAATTGGTGAATCTAAACCCCTTCCCAACCTGTGCTAGATGCCTAAAATCCTAGTTAGCTACTCTAAGAAAGCTTACATCAAGCACATAATAAACTGGAGATTAACAACTTGATAATGAAAGCAAGGAAATCAATTAACTATGAAATCATCCATAACATTGAATATTCATGACTAGGGCTTCATCCTAAGCCCTAACTAAATGGATTAGTTAAACATAACTATGAATACAGAAAATAAGAAATACATAGATAGAATAAAGAGAATAGAAGAACTAGTTGGTGGCAGCAAGGTAGTTCCCAGGACAGCGCCAAGCTCTCCCTCCTTTGCAGCTAGCTCTCTTCTCACTTTGTGGTGAATCTGAATGTGTGTATGAGAATAATGGATGAAGTGAATGTATGTGTCAAACTCTCCCCGCTCCCCATTGTGAATGAGCTGCAACTCTCTATTTATAGACTTCCAAAATTCGTCCTCCCCTTGGCTGGTGTAGACAGCCCACCAGAAATCCTGGAAACTGTTCCTTGATTTGTGCAAACATGTTTCCCCATAATTAAGGATTCCATGTTTTGCTCCTTGAGATTTCCAATGCTGAAATGCCTCCCTAATTTGCTCAACATGTTAGGTCTAAAGTCAGGTACAGTTCAGTTGAGGCACAAGGCTCAAAGGGGGTGTGGAACACAAGGCTCATTAGCTGGCAGCTGCATATTAAAATCCTCCTGAGTATGGTTCAGTGTTTGACGGGCTAAGGACTCCAGTTATGTCCAATTGGGCTGAATTTTGGATATGTTATACTAGACACCAATATGAACAACTTCAATGAAGGACGTCTCCTCATCCGAGTTGTGTAAGTGGCTGAAATGAGGCTTGCAAGATGAACCACGATATTGGACTGACAAGGAGTGTGGCCCAACTTGGGTCTGTCTTTAAGCTTACATTCCTCTTGTGCCAATCAGCCCTTAATATGCATGGATTGTGTCAAATGTGATCTCTTGCTGCCTTAACCTACAAAACACACAAACAAAGGTAAGTGACTCAAAATAAAGAGAAACTAAACAAAATCACTAAGTAAAGAAGGCATGCAAATGTGTGAAATTAAGAACATATCATTATGTTGATGCCCAAGTTTTGGGCTCGATCGGAAATCAATAGGTGTATGAAATTGGACACTTCAAATTCAAAGGCAGTTTGTTCCGAATTGGAGTGGTTGGTGTATTCCATAGTTCTAGCGATTGGATTTCACTCAAAACTCACCACATGACTCCTCCCACCGTATTATGATGATGCCCAAGTTTTGGGCTCGATCGGAAATCAATAGGTGTACGAAATTGGACACTTCATGTTCAAAGGCAGTTTGTTCCGAATTGGAGTGGTTGGTGTATTCCGTAGTTCTAGCGATTGGATTTCACTCAAAACTCACCACATGACTCCTCCCACCGTATTATGATGATGCCCAAGTTTTGGGCTCGATCGGAAATCAATAGGTGTACGAAATTGAACACTTGAAGTTCAAAGGCAGTTTGTTCCGAATTGGAGTGGTTGGTGTATTCCGTAGTTCTAGCAATTGGATTTCACTCAAAACTCACCACATGACTCCTCCCACCATATTATGATGATGCCCAAGTTTTGGGCTCCATCGGAAATCAATAGGTGTACGAAATTGGACACTTCAGGTTCAAAGGAAGTTTGTTCCGAATTGGAGTGGTTGGTGTATTCCGTAGTTCTAGCGATTGGATTTCACTCGAAACTCACCACGTGACTCCTCCCAAAATAATATGATGATGCCCAAGTTTTCGGCTCGATCGGAAATCAATAGGTGTACAAAATTGGACACTTCAAGTTCAAAGGCAGTTTGTTCCGAATTGGAGTGGTAGGTGTATTCCGTAGTTCTAGCGATTGGATTTCACTCAAAACTCATGAAATGACTCCTCCCACGATATTATGATGATGCCGAAGTTTTGGGCTCGATCGGAAATCAATAGGTGTACGAAATTAGGCACTTCAAGTTCAAAGGCAGTTTGTTCCCAATTGGAGATATTGGTGTATTCTGTAGTTCTAGCGATTGGATTTAACTCAAAACTGATCAAATGACTCCTCCCACCATATTATGATGATGCCCAAGTTTTGGGCTCGATCGGAAATCAATAGGTGTGCGAAATTGGACACTTCAAGTTCAAAGGCAGTTTGTTTCGAATTGGAGTGGTAGGTGTATTCCGTAGTTCTAGCGAGTGGATTTCACTAAAAACTCACCACATGACTCCTCCCACCATATTATGATGATGCCCAAGTTTTTGGCTCGATCGGAAATCAATAGGTGTACGAAATTGGACACTTCAAGTTCAAAGGCAGTTTGTTCCGAATTGGAGTGGTTGGTGTATTCCGTAGTTCTAGCGATTGGATTTCACTCAAAACACATGAAATGACTCCTCCCGCCATATTATGATGATGCCAAGTTTTGGGCTTGATCAGAAATCAGTAGGTTTACGAAATTGGACACTTCAATTTCAAAGGCAGTTTGTTCCGAATTGGGGTGGTTGGTGTATTACGTAGTTCTAGCGATTGGATTTCACTCAAAACTCACCACATGACTCCTCCCACCATATTATGATGATGCCCAAGTTTTGCGCCCGATCAGAAATCAATAGGTGTACGAAATTGGACACTTCATGTTCAAAGGCAGTTTGTTCCGAATTGGAGTGGTTGTTGTATTCCGTAGTTCTAGCGTTTGGATTTCACTCAAAACTCACCACATGACTCCTCCCACCATATTATGATGATGCCCAAGTTTTGGGCTCGATCGAAAATCAACAGGTGTACGAAATTGGACACTTCAAGTTCAAAGGCAGTTTGTTCCGAATTGGAGTGGTTGGTGTATTCCGTAGTTCTAGCGATTATATTTCACTCAAAACTCACCACATGACTCCTCCCACCGTATTATGATGGTGCCCAAGTTTTGGGCTCGATCGGAAATCAATAGGTGTACGAAATTGGACACTTCAAGTTCAAAGGCAGTTTGTTCCGAATTGGAGTGGTTGGTGTATTCCGTAGTTCTAGCGATTGGATTTCACTCAAAACTCACCACATGACTCCTCCCACGATATTATGATGACATCCAAGTTTTGGGTTCGATCGGAAATCAATAGGTGTACGAAATTTGACAATTCAAGTTCAAAGGCAGTTTGTGCTTTATAGGAGTGTTTGGAGAGCTGATTTGATAACGAGCTTATGGGGTTCGAAATTCTTGATTGTGCTCTAAGTGTGTGCGCATGTACTTATTTGAGTTGCAGGTGTTGTTCTGATTTGGCATTCACACACTACACTTAAGGATGTCATTGTAAGCTTTGCACACTCTTGAATCATGTGTGGAACTTAGATTGTGATTGTTGTGTTTCTTTGGAACCATATACTATGGTGATTCTTTGAGGATATTGTTTGGAAGGCTAGCTGCTTCTTTCCTGTTTCCAAAGTTGTAGTTTTATTTTGTTTTGCTCGAGGACTAGCAAAATCTAAGTTTGGGGGTATTTGATAAGTTCATAATTTCATACATTTGCATGCCTTCTCTACTTAGTGATTTTATTTAGTTTCTCTTTATTTCGAGTCACTTACCTATGTTTGTGTGTTTTGTAGGTTAAGGCAGCAAGAGATCACATTTGATACAATCCATGCATGTTAAGGGCTTATTAGCACAAGAGGAATATAAGCTTAAAGACAGACCCAATTTGGGTCACACTCCTTGTCAGTCCAATATCGTGGGTCATCTTGCAGGCCTCATTTCAGCAACTTACACAACTCAGAAGAGGAGACGTCCTTCATAGAAGTTGTTCAGATTGGTGTCTAGTATAACATATCCAAAATTCAGCCCAATTGAACATATCTGGAGTCCTTAGCCCGTCAAACACTGAACCATGCTCAGGAGGATTTTAATATGCAGCTGCCAGCTAATGAGCCTTGTGTTCCACACCTCCCTTGAGCCAAGTGCCTCACCTCAGTTGTACCTGACTTTAGACCAAACATGTTGAGCAAATTAGGGAGTCATTTCTGCATTGGAAGTCTCAAGGAGCAAAACAAGGCATGCTTAATTATGGGGAAACATGTTTGCACAAATCAAGGAACAGTTTCCAGGATTTCTGGTGGGCTGTCTACACCAGCCATGGGGAGGACGAATTTTGGAAGTCTATAAATAGAGAGTTGCAGCTCATTCACAAGGGGGAGAGAGGAGAGTTAGACACATACATTCACTTCATCCATTATTCTCATACACACATTCAGATTCACCACAAAGTGAGAAGAGACCTAGCTGCAAAGGAGGGAGAGCTTGGTGCTGTCCTGGGAACTACCTTGCTGCCACCAACTAGTTCTTCTATTCTCTTTATTCTATCTATGTATTTCTTATTTTCTGTATTCATAGTTATGTTTAACTAATCCATTTAATTAGGGCTTAGGATGAAGCCCTAGTCATGAATATTCAATGTTATGGATGATTTCATAGTTAATTGATTTCCTTGCTTTCATTATCAAGTTGTTAATCTCCAGTTTATTATGTGCTTGATGTATGCTTTCTTAGAGTAGCTAACTAGGATTTTATGCATCTAGCACAGGTTGGGAAGGGGTTTAGATTCACCAATTCTACTCTCCTTTCACAAGCAACACATGAATGGCCTAAGAATCATTCAAGGGGTTAATGACCATAGGTTGACTAGGACAGATACCATGTTCTAGGACTTGTGTGATTATCATATTCTCAGGGAACTTAATGACTCTTGTATGCTTTATTCTAAGTAGATACCATGCTTAGGTTGCATATTAGAGATCACGTGTTGTGTAGATACCATGCACAATTACATGCCTTAGGAGAATCATGCATCCTGCACCTAGATACCATAGGCTTGTATGCGATAATCTATTGTTGATGATGCTTGAGTCACTTCTATGCATTCATAACTTGGATAGGAAAACTAGTGGTGGATTCCAAGGCTCTAACACTTCTCAATCATTGTTTCACAACTTGTTGATTGCTGCCATTGTTACTTTCCAGCACTTCCATTTCACTCAAAACTCACCACATGCATCCTCCCAAAATATTATGATGATGCCCAAGTTTTGGGCTCGATCGGAAATCAGTAGGTGTACGAAATTGGACACTTCAAGTTCAAAGGCAGTTTGTTCCGAATTGGAGTGGTTGGTGTATTACGTGGTTCTAGCGATTGGATTTCACTCAAAACTCACCACATCACTCCTCCCAACATATTATGATGATGCCCAAGTTTTGAGCTTAAACGGAAATCAATAGGAGTTCGAAATTGGACACTTCAAGTTCAAAGGCATTTTGTTCCGAATTGGAGTGGTTGGTGTATTCCGTAGTTCTTGCGATTGGATTTCACTCAAAAGTCACCACATGACTCCTCCCACCATGATATGATGACGCCCAAGTTTTGGGGTCGATCGGAAATCCATAGGTGTACGAAATTGGACACTTCAAGTTCAAAGGCAGTTTGTCCCAAATTGGAGTGGTTGGTGTATTCCGTAGTTCTAGCGATTGGATTTCACTCAAAACTCACTAAATGACTCCTCCCACCATATTATGCTGATGCCCAAGTTTTGTGCTCGATCGGAAATCAATAGGTGTACGAAATTGTACACTTCAAGTTCAAAGGCAGGTTGTTCCGAATTGGAGTGGTTGGTATATTCCGTAGTTCTAGCGATTGGATTTCACTCAAAACCCACCATATGACTCCTCCCACCATATTACGATGATGGCCAAGTTTTGGGCTCGATCGGAAATCAATAGGTGTACGAAATTGGACAATTCAAGTTCAAAGGCAGTTCGGGCCTTATTGGAGTGGTTGGTACATTTCGTAGTTCTAGCAATTGGATTTCACTTAAAACTCACCACATGACTCCTCCCACCACACTATGATGATGCCCATGTTTTGGGGTCGATCGAAAATCAATAGGTGTACGAAATTGGATAATAGGAGTTCAAAGGCAGTTCGTGCCTTATTGAAGTCGTTGGTGTATTTCGTAGTTCTAGCGATTGGATTTCACTCAAAAGTCATCAAATGACACCTCCCAACATATTATGATGACACCCAAGTTTTGGGCTCAATCGGAAATCAATAGGTGTACGAAATGGGACACTTCAAGTTCAAGGGTAGTTTGTTCCGAATGGGAGTGGTTGGTGTATTCCGTAGTTCTAGCGATTGGATTTCACCCAAAACTCACCACATGACACCTCCCACCATATTAAGATGATGCCCAAGTTTTGGCTAGATCGGAAATCAATAGGTGTACGAAATTGGACATTTCAAGTTCAAAGGCAGTTTGTTCCGAATTGTAGTGGTTGGTGTACGAAATTGGACAATTCAAGTTCAAAGGCAGTTCCTGCTTTATTGGAGTGGTTGGTACATTTCGTAGTTCTAGCGAATGGATTTCACTCAAAACTCACCAAATGACTCCTCCCACCATATTATGATGATGCCCAAGTTTTGGGCTTGATCGTAAATCAACAGGTGTACGAAATTGGACATTTAAAGTTCAAAAGCAGTTTGTTCCGAATTGGAGTGGTTGGTGTATTCCGTAGTTCTAGCGATTGGATTTCACTCAAAACTCACCACATGACTCCTCCCACCATGCTATGATGATGCCCAAGTTTTGGGCTCGATCGGAAATCAATAGGTGTACGAAATTGGACAATTCATGTTCAAAGGCAGTTCGTGCCTTATTGGAGTGGTTGGTACATTTCGTAGTTCTAGCGATTGGATTTCACTCAGAACCCCCCAAATGATTCCTCCCATCATATTATGCTGATTCCCAAGTTTTGGGCTCTATCGGAAATCAATAGGTGTGCGAAATTGGACACTTCAAGTTCAAAGGCAGTTTGTTCCGAATTGGAGTGGTGGGTGTAATCCGTAGTTCTAGTGATTGGATTTCACTCAAAACTCACCACATGACTCCTCCCACCATATTTTGGTGATGCCCAAGTTTTGGGCTCGATCGGAAATCAATAGGTGTACGAAATTGGACACTTCAAGTTCAAAGGCAGTTTGTTCCGAATTTGAGTGGTTGGGGTATTCCGTAGTTCTAGCAATTGAATTTCACCAAAAACTCCCCAGATGTCTCCTCCCACCATATTATGATAATGCCCAAGTTTTGGGCTCGATCGGAAATCAATAGATGTACGAAATTGGACACTTCAAGTTCAAAGATAGTTTGTCCTGAATTGGAGTGGTGGGTGTATTCCGTAGTTCTAGCAATTGGATTTCACTCAAAACTCACCACATGACCCCTCCCACCATATTACGAGGAAGCCCAAGTTTTGGGCTTGATCGGAAATCAATAGGTGTACGAAATTGGACAATTCAAGCTCATAGGCAGTTCGTGCTTTATTAGAGTGTTTGGTGTATTCCGTAGTTCTAGCGATTGGATTTCACTCAAAGCTCACCAAATGACTCCTCGCACCATATTATGATGATGCCCAGGTTTTGGGATCGATCAGAAATCAATGGGTGCACGAAATTGGACAATTCAAGTTGAAACGCAGTTCGTGCCTTATTGGAGTGGTTGGCACATTTCGTAGTTCTAGCGATTGGATTTCACTCAAAACCCACCAAATGACTACTCCCACCATATTATGATCATGCCCAAGTTTTGGGTTCGATTGGAAATCAATAGGTGTACGAAATTGGACACTTCAAGTTCAAACGCAATTTGTTCCGAATTGGAGTGGTTGGTGTATTCCGTAGTTCTAGCGATTGGATTTCGCTCTAAACTCACCACATGACTCCTCCCACCATATTATGGCGATGCCCAAGTTTTGGGCACGATCGGAAGTCAATAGGTGTACGAAATTGGACAATTCAAGTTCAAAGGCAGTTCGGGCCTTATTGGAGTGGTTGGTGATATCCATAGTTCTAGCGATTGGATTTCACTCAAAACACACCACATGACTCCTCCAACCATACTATGATGATGCCCAAGTTGTGGGCTCGATCGGAGATCAATAGGTGTACAAAATTGGACAATTCAAGTTCAAAGGCAGTTCGTGCCTTATTGGAGTGTTTGGTGGATTACGTAGTCCTAGCGATTGCATTTCACTCAAAACACACCACATGACTCCTCCCACCATATTATGATGATGCCCAAGTTTTGGGCTCGATCGGAAATCAATAGGTGTACGAAATTGGACAATTGGAGTTCAAAGGCTGTTCGTGCCTTATTGGAGTGGTTGGTGTATTCCGTAGTTCTAGCAATTCGATTTCACTCAAAACTCACCAAATGACTCCTCCCATCATATTATGATGATGCCCAAGTTTTGGGCTCGATCGGGAATCAATAGGTGTACGAAATTGGACAATTCAAGTTCAAAGGCAGTTCGTGCCTTATTGGAGTGGTTGGTGTATTCCGTAGTTCTAGCGATTGGATTTCACTCAAAACTCTCGAAATGAGTCCTCCCACCATATTATGATGATGCCCAAGTTTTTGGGCTAGATCGGAAATCTATAGGTGTACGAAATTTGACGCTTCAACTTCGAAGGCAGTTTGTTCCGAATTGGAGTGGTTGGTGTATTCCGTATTTCTAGCGTTTGGATTTCACTCAAAACTCACCACATGACTCCTCCCACCATATTATGATGATGCATAAGTTTTGGGCTTGATCGAAAATCAATAGGTATATGAAATTGGACACTTCAAGTTCAAAGGCAGTTCGTGCCTTGTTGGAGTGGTTGGAGTGTTCCGTAGTTGTAGCGATTGGATTTCACTCAAAA
This sequence comes from Prunus campanulata, assembly GCA_034190965.1. NCBI lineage: Eukaryota > Viridiplantae > Streptophyta > Magnoliopsida > Rosales > Rosaceae > Prunus > Prunus campanulata. The sequence continues at coordinate 94,023 of JAXCME010000181.1, forward strand.
CTCGCCAAACGACTCTTCCCACCATATTATGACGATGCCCAAGTTTTGCGCTCGATCGGAAATCAATAGGTGTACGAAATTGTACAGTTCAAGTTCAAAGGCAGTTCGTTCCGTATCGGAGTTGTTAGTGTATGCCGTAGCTCTAGCGATTGGATTTCACTCAGAACTCACCAAATGAATCCTCCCAAAATATTATGATGATGCCTAATTTTTGGGCTCGATCGGGAATCAATAGGTGTACGAAATTGGACACTTCAAGTTCAAAGGCTGTTCGTGCCTTATTGGAATGGTTGGTGTGTTCCGTATTTCTTGCGATTGGATTTCACTCAAAACACACCACATGACTCCTCCTACCATATTCTGATGATGTCCAAGTTTTGGGCTCGATCGGAAATCAATAGGTGTATGAAAGTGGACAATTCAAGCTCATAGGCAGTTCGTGCTTTACTGGAGTGTTTGGTATATTCCGGTGTTCTAGCGGTTGGATTTCACTCAAAACTCACCAAAAGACTCCTCCCACCATATTATGATGATTCCCAAGTTTTATGCTTGATCGGAAATTAATGGGTGTACGAAATTGAACACTTCAAGCTCAAAGGCAGTTCGTGCTTTATTGGAGTCTTTGGTGTATTCCGTACTTCTAGCTGTTGGATTTCAGTCAAAACTCACCACATGACTCCTCCCAACATATTATGATGATACCCAAGTTTTGGGCTCGATCGGAAATCAATAGGTGTATGAAATTATACACTTCATGTTCAAGGGCAGTTTGTTCAGAATTGGAGTGGTTGGTGTATTACGTAGTTCTAGCGATTGGATTTCACTCAAAACACACCAAATGACTCCTCCCACCATTTATGATGATGCCCATGTTTTGGGCTCGATCGGAAATCAATAGGTGTACGAAATTGGACAATTCAAGCTCAAAGGCAGTTCGTGCTTTATTGGAGTGTTTGGTGTATTCCGTACTTCTAGCTGTTGGATTTCACTCAAAACTCACCACATGACTCCTCCCAACATATTATGATGATACCCAAGTTTTGGGCTCGATCGGAAATCAATAGGTGTGTGAAATTGGACACTCCAAGTTCGAGGGCAGTTTGTTCCGAATTGGAGTGGTTGGTGTATTACGTAGTTCTAGCGATTGGATTTCACCGAAAACTCTCCACAAGACTCCTCCCACCGTATTATGATGATGCCCAAGTTTTGGGCACGATCGGAAATCAATAGGTGTACGGAATTGGACACTTCAAGTTCAAACGCAGTTTGTTCCGAATTGGAGTGGTTGGTGTATTTCGTTGTTCTAGCGATTGGATTTCACTCAAAACTCAACACATGACTCCTCCCACAATATTTTGATGATGCCCAAGTTTTGGGTTTGATCGGAAATCAATAGGTGTACGAAATTGGACACTTCAAGTTCAAAGGCAATTTGTTCCGAACTGAAGTGGTTGGTGTATTCCGTAGTTCTAGCAATTGGATTTCACTCAAAAAATACCACATGACTCCTCCCACCATATTATGATGATGCCCAAGTTTTGGGCTCGATCGGAAATCAATAGGTGTACGAAATTGGACACTTCAAGTTCAAAGGCAATTTGTTCCGAACTGAAGTGGTTGGTGTATTCCGTAGTTCTAGCAATTGGATTTCACTCAAAAAATACCACATGACTCCTCCCACCATATTATGATGATGCCCAAGTTTTGGTGTATTCCGTAGTTATTGAAGTGTTTGGTGTATTCCGTAGTTCTAGCAGTTGGATGTCAGTCAAAACTCATCAAATGACTCCTCCCACCATATTATGAGGATGCCCAAGTTTTGGGCTCGATCGGAAATCAATAGGTGTACGAAATTGGACACTTCAAGTTCAAAGGCAGTTTGTTCCGAATTGGAGTGGTTGGTGTATTCCCTAGTTCAAACGATTGGATTTCACTCAAAACTCACCAAATGACTCCTCCCACCATATTATGGTGATGCCCAAGTTTTCGGCTCGATCGGAAATCAATAGGTGTACGAAATTGGACAATTCAAGTTCAAAGGCAATTCGTGCCGTGTTGGAGTGTTTGGTGTATTCCGTAGTTCTAGCGATTGGATTTCACTCAACACTCACAACATGACTCCTCCCACCATATTATCATGATGCCCAAGTTTTGGGCTCGATCGGAAATCAATAGTTGTACGAAATAGGACACTTCAAGTTCAAAGGCAGTTTGTTCCGAATTGGAGTGGTTGGTGTATTCCGTAGTTCTGGCAATTGGATTTCACTCAAAACTCACCACACGACTCCTCCCACCATATTATGATGATGCCCAAGTTTTGGGCTCGATGGTAAATCCATAGGTGTACGAAATTGAACACTTCAAGTTCAAGGGAAGTTTGTTCCAAATTGGAGTGGCTGGTGTATTCCGTAGTTCTAGCAATTGCATTTCACCCAAAACTCCCCAGATGACTCTTCCCACCATATTTTGATGATGCCCAAGTTTTGACCTCGATCGGAATAGGGGTACGAAATTGGACACTTCAAGTTCAAAGGCTGTTTGTTCAGAATTGGAGTGGTTGGTGTATTCCGTAGTTCTAGCGATTAGATTTCACTCAAAACTCACCACATGACTCCTCCCCCCATATTATGTTGACTCCCAAGTATTGGGCTCGATCGGAAATCAATAGTTGTACGAAATAGGACACTTCAACTTCAAAGGCAGTTTGTTCCGAATTGGAGTGGTTGGTGTATTCCGTAGTTCTAGCGATTGGACTTCGCTCTAAACTCACCACAGGGCTCCTCCCACCATATTATGATGATGCCCAAGTTTTGGGCTCGATCGGAAGTGAATAGGTGTACGAAATTGGACAATTCAACATCAAAGGCAGTTCGTGCTTTACTGGAGTGTTTGGAGTATTCCGTATTTCTAGCGTTTGGATTTCACTCAAAAGTCACGAAATGACTCCTCCCACCATATTTTGATGATGGCCAAGTTTTGGGCTCGATCGGAAATCAATAGGTGTACGAAATTGGACACTTCAAGTTCAAAGGGAGTTTGTTCCGAATTGGGGTGGTTTGTGTATTCCGTAGTTCTAGTGAATGGATTTCACCCAAAACTCACCAAATGACTCCTTCCACCATATTATGATTATGCCCAAGTTTTGGGCTCGATCGGAAATCAATAGGTGTACGATATTGGACACTTCAACTTATATGGCAGTTTGTTCCGAATTGGAGTGGTTGGCGTATTCCGTAGTTCTAGCGATTGGACTTCACTCAAAACGCACCACATGACTCCTCCCACCATATTATGATGATGCCCAAGTTTAGGGCTAGATCGTAAGTCAATAGGGGTACGAAATTCGACAATTCAACATCATAGGCCGTTCGTGCCTTATTGGAGTGTTTGGTGTATTCCGTAGTTCTAGCGATTGGATTTCACTCAAAACTCACCAAATGACTCCTCCCACCATATTATGATGATGCCCAAGTTTTGGGCTCGATCGAAAATCAATAGGTGTACGAAATTGGACAATTCAAGTCCAAAGGCAGTTTGTTCTGAATTGGAGTGGTTGGTGTATTCCGTAGTTCTAGCGATTAGATTTCACTCAAAACTCACCAAATGACTCCTCCCACCATGTTATGATGATGCCCAAGTCTTTGGCTCGATCGGAAATCAGTAGGTGTACGAAATTGGACACTTCAATTTCAAAGGCAGTTCGTGCTTTATTGGAGTGTTTGGCGTATTTCGTAGTTCTAGAGATTGGATTTCACTCAAAACTCACCACACGACTCCTCCCACCATATTATGATGATGCCCAAGTTTTGGGCTCGATGGGAAATCCGTAGGTGTACGAAATTGGACACTTCAAGTTCAAAGGCAGTTTGTTCCGAATTGGAGTGGTTGGTGTATTCTGTAGTTCTAGCGATTGGATTTCACTCAAAACTCACCACATGACTACTCCCACCATGCTATGACGATGCCCAAGTTTTGGGCTCGATCGGAAATCAATAGGTGAACGAAATTCGACAATTGAAGTTCAAAGGCAGTTCGTGCCGTATTGGAGTGGTTGGTACATTTCGTAGTTCTAGCGATTGAATTTCACTCAAAACTCACCACATGACTCCCCCCACCATATTATGATGATGCCCAAGTTTTGGGCTCGATCAGAAATCAGTGGAAGGAGTGAAGTGGTGAGTTTTGAGTGAAATCCAATCGCTAGAACTACGAAATGTACCAACCACTCCAATACGGCACGAACTGCCTTTGAACTTGAATTGTCGAATTTCGTTCACCTATTGATTTCCGATCGAGCCCAAAACTTGGGCATCGTCATAGCATGGTGGGAGTAGTCATGTGGTGAGTTCTGAGTGAAATCCAGTCGCTAGAACTACGAATTGTACCAACCACTCCAATAACGCACGAACTGCCTTTAAACTTGAATTGTCCAATTTCGTACACCTATTGTTTTCCGATCAAGCCCAAAACTTGGGCATCATCATAGCATGGTGGAAAGAGTCATGTGCTGAGTTTTGAGTGAAATCCAATCGCTAGAACTACAGAATACACCAACCACTCCAATTCGGAACAAACTGCCTCTGAACTTGAAATGTCCAATTTCATACACCTATTGATTTCCGATCGAGCCCAAAACTTGGGCATCATCTTAATATGGTGGGAGGAGTCATGTGGTGAGTTTTGGGTGAAATCCAATCGCTAGAACTACGGAATACACCCACCACTGCAATTCGGAACAAACTGCCTTTGAACTTGAAGTGTCCAATGTCGTACACCTATTGATTTCCGATCGAGCCCAATACTTGGGCATCATCGTAATATGGTGGGAGGAGTCATGTGGTGAGTTTTGAGTGAAATCCCATCGCTAGAACTACGGAATACACCAACCACTCCAATTCGGAACAAACTGCCTTTGAACTTGAAGTGTCCAATTTCGTACACCTATTGATTTCCGATCGAACCCAAAACTAGGGCATCGTCATAATATGGTGGGAGGAGTCATGTGGGGAGTTCTGAGTTAAATCCAGTCGCTAGAACTACGGAATACACCAACCACTCCAATTTGGAACAAACTGCCTTCGAACTTGAAGTGTGCAATTTCGTACACCTATTGATTTCCGATTGAGCCCAAAACTTGGGCATCATCATAATATGGTGGGAGGAGTCATGTGGAGAGTTTTGGGTCAAATTCAATCGCTAGAACTACGGAATACACTAACCACTCCAATTCGGAACAAACTGCCTTTGAACTTGAAGTGTCCAATTTCGTACACCTATTGATTTCCGATCGAGCCCAAAACTTGGGCATCATCATAGCATGGTGGGAGGAGTCATGTGGTGAGTTTTGAGTGAAATCCAATCGCTAGAAGTATAGAATACACCAACCACTCCAATTCGAAACAAACTCCCTTTAAACTTGAAATGTCCAATTTCGTACACCTATTGATTTCCGATCGAGCCCAAAACTTGGGCATCATCTTAATATGGTGGGAGTATTCATGTGTTGAGTTTTGGGCTAAATCCAATCGCTAGAACTACGGACTACACCAACCACTAAAATTCGGAACAAACTGCCTTTGAACTTGAAGTGTCCAATTTCGTACACCTATTGATTTCCGATCGAGCCCAAAACTTGGGCATCATCATAATATGGTGAGAGTAGTCATTTGGTGAGTTTTGGGTGAAATCCAATTGCTAGAACTATGAAATGTACTAACCACTCCAATAAGGCATGAACTGCCTTTGAACTTGAATTGTCCAATTTTGTACACCTATCAATTTCCGATCGAGCCCAAAACTTGGGCATCATCGTAATATGGGGGCAGGAGTCATTTGATGAGTTTTGAGTGAAATCCAATCGCTAGAACGACGGAATACACTAAACACTCCAATAAAGCACGAACTGCCTTTGAACTTCAATTGTCAAATTTCGTACACTTGTTGATTTCCGATCGAGCCCAAAACTTAGGCATCATCATAATATGGTGGGAGGAGTCATGTGGTGAGTTTTGAGTGAAATCCAATCGCTAGAACTACAGAATACACTAACCACTCCAATTAGGAACAAACTGCCTTTGAACTTGAAATGTCCAATTTCGTACACCTATTGATTTCCGATCGAGCCCAAAACTTGGGCATCATCATAATATGGTGGGAGGAGTCATGTGGTGAATTTTGAGGGAAATCCAATCGCTAGAACTACGGAATACACCAACCACTCCAATTCGGAACAAACTGCCTTTGAACTTGAAGTGTCGAATTTCGTACACCTATTGATTTCCGATTGAGCTCAAAACTTGGGCATCACCATAATATGTTGGGAGGAGTCATTTGGTGAGTTTTGAGTGAAATCCAATCGCTAGAACTACAAAATACACCAACCTCTCCAATAACGCACGAACTGCCTTTAAACTTGAATTCTTCAATTTCGTACACCTATTGATTTCCGATCAAGCCCAAAACTGGGGCATTATCATAATATGGGGGGAGGAGTCATTTGATGAGTTTTGAGTAAAATCCAATTGCTAGACCTACGGAAAACACCAAACACTCCAATAACGCACGAACTGCCTTTGAACTTGAATTGTCCAATTTCGTACACCTATTGATTTCCGATCGAGCCCAAAACTTTGGCATCATCATAATATGGTGGGAGGAGTCATTTGGTGAGTTTTGGGTGAAATCCAATCGCTAGAACTACGGAATACACCCACCACTGCAATTCGGAACAAACTGCCTTTGAACTTGAAGTGTCCAATGTCGTACACCTATTGATTTCCGATCGAGCCCAATACTTGGGCATCATCGTAATATGGAGGGAGGAGTCATGTGGTGAGTTTTGAGTGAAATCCCATCGCTAGAACTACGGAATACACCAACCACTCCAATTCGGAACAAACTGCCTTTGAACTTGAAGTGTCCAATTTCGTACACCTATTGATTTCCGATCGAACCCAAAACTAGGGCATCATCATAATATGGTGGGAGGAGTCATGTGGTGAGTTCTGAGTGAAATCCAGTCGCTAGAACTACGGAATACACCAACCACTCCAATTTGGAACAAACTGCCTTCGAACTTGAAGTGTGCAATTTCGTACACCTATTGATTTCCGATTGAGCCCAAAACTTGGGCGTCATCATAATATGGTGGGAGGAGTCATGTGGAGAGTTTTGGGTCAAATTCAATCGCTAGAACTACGGAATACACTAACCACTCCAATTCGGAACAAACTGCCTTTGAACTTGAAGTGTCCAATTTCGTACACCTATTGATTTCCGATCGAGCCCAAAACTTGGGCATCATCATAGCATGGTGGGAGGAGTCATGTGGTGAGTTTTGAGTGAAATCCAATCGCTAGAAGTATAGAATACACCAACCACTCCAATTCGAAACAAACTCCCTTTAAACTTGAAATGTCCAATTTCGTACACCTATTGATTTCCGATCGAGCCCAAAACTTGGGCATCATCTTAATATGGTGGGAGTATTCATGTGTTGAGTTTTGGGCTAAATCCAATCGCTAGAACTACGGACTACACCAACCACTAAAATTCGGAACAAACTGCCTTTGAACTTGAAGTGTCCAATTTCGTACACCTATTGATTTCCGATCGAGCCCAAAACTTGGGAATCATCGTAATATGTTGGGAGGAGTCATTTGGTGAGTTTTGGGTGAAATCCAATCTCTAGAACTACGAAATACGCCATCCACTCCAATAAGGCACAAACTGCCTTTGAACATGAATTGTCTAATTTCGTATACCTACTGATTTCCGATCGAGGGGCAACCTCATAATATGGTGGGAGGAGTCATGTGGTGAGTTTTGTGTGAACTCCAATCGCTAGAACTACGGAATACACCAAACACTCCAATAAGGCACGAACTGCCTTTGAACTTGAATTGTCCAATTTCATACACCTATTGATTTGCGATCGAGCCCAAAACTTGGGCATCATCATAATATGGTGGGAGGAGTCACGTGGGGAGTTTTGAGTGAAATCCAATCGCTAGAACTACGGAATACACCAAACACTCCAATAAAGCACGAACTGCCTTTGAATTTGAACTGTCCAATTTCATTCACCTACTGATTTCCGATCGAGCCAAAAACTTTGGCATCATCATAATATGGTGGGAGGACTCATGTGGTTTGTTTTGAGTGAAATCCAATCCCTAGAACTACGGAATACACCAACCACTCCAATTCGGAACAAACTGCCTTTGAACTTGAAGTGTCCAATTTCGTACACCAATTGATTTCCGATCGAGCCCAAAACATGGGCAACATCGTAATATGGTGGGAGAAGTCATTTGATGAGTTTTGAGTGAAATCCAATCGCTAGAACGACGGAATACACCAAACAGTCCAATAAATCACGAACTGCCTCTGAACTTGAGTTGTCCAATTTCGTACACCTATTGATTTCTGATCGAGCCCAAAACTTGGGCGTCATCATAATATGGTGGGAGGAGTCATGTGGTGAGTTTTGAGTGAAATCCAACTGCTAGAAATACGGAATACACCAATCACTCCAATTCGGAACAAACTGCCTTTGAACTTGAAGTGTCCAATTTCGTACACCTATTGATTTCCGATCAAGCCCAAAACTTGGGCATCATCATAATATGGTGGGAGGAGTCATGTGGTGAGTTTGAGTGAAATCCAATCGCTAGAACTACGGAATACACCAACCACTCCAATTCGGAACAAACTGCCTTTGAACTTGAATTGTCCAATTTCGTACACCAATTGATTTCCGATCGAGCCCAAAACTTGGGAATCATCATAATATGTTGGGAGGAGTCATTTGGTGAGTTTTGAGTGAAATCCAATCACTAGAACTACGAAATGTGCCAACCACTCCAATAAGGCACGAACTGCCTTTGAACTTGAACTGTCCAATTTCGTACACCTATTGATTTCCGTTCGAGCTCAAAACTTGGGCATCAACATAATATGGTGGGAGGAGTCATTTGATGTGTTTTGAGTGAAATCCAATCGCTAGAACAACGAAATACACCAACCACTCCAATAAGGCACGAACTACCTTTGAACTTGAATTGTCCAATTTCATACACCTATTGATTTCCGATTGAGCCAAAGACTTGGGCATCATCATAATTTGGTGGGAGTAGTCATGTGGAAAGTTTTGGGCGAAATCCAATCGCTAGAACTACGGAATACACCAACCACTCCAATTCATAACAAACTGCTTTTGAACTGGAAGTGTCCAATTTCGTACACCTATTGATTTCCGATTGAGCCCAAAACTTGTGCAGCACCATAATATGGTGGGAGGAGTCATTTGATGAGTTTTGAGTGAAATCCAATCGCTAGAACTACGGAATACACCAACCAATCCAATTCAGAACAAACTGCCTTTGAACATGAAGTGTCCAAATTCCTACACCTATTCATTTCCGATCGAGCCCAAAACTTGGCCATCATCATAATATAGTGGGAGGAGTCATGTGGAGAGTTTTCGGTGAAATCCAATCGCTAGAACTACGGAATACACCAACCACTCCAAATCAGAACAAACTGCCTTTGAACATGAAGTGTCCAATTTCGTACACCAATTGATTTCCGATCGAGCCCAAAACTTGGGCATCATCATAATATGGTGGGAGGAGTCATTTGGTGAGTTTTGAGTGAAATCCAATCACTAGAATTACGAAATGTACCAACCACTCCAATAAGGCACGAACTGCCTTTGAACTTGAATTGTCCAATTTCGTACACCTATTGATTTCCGATCGAGCCCAAAACTTGGGCATCATCATAATATGGTGGGAGGAGTCATGTGGTGAGTTTTCAGTGAAATCCAATTGCTAGAACTACGGAATACACCAATCACTCCAATTCGGAACAAACTGCCTTTGAACTTGAAGTGTCCAATTTCGTACACCTATTGATTTCCGAACGAGCCCAAAACTTGGGCATCATCATAATATGGTGGGAGGAGTCATGTGGAGAATTTTGAGTGAAATACAATCGCCAGAACTATGGAATACACCAACCACTCCAATTCAGAACAAACTGCCTTTGAACTTGAAGTATCCAATTTCGTACACCTATTGATTTCCGATCGAGCCCAAAACTTGGGCATCTTCATAATATGGTGGGAGGAGTCATGTGGTGAGTTCTGAGTGAAAGCCAATCGTTAGAACTACGGAATACACCAACCAATCCAATTCGGAACAAACTGCCTTCGAACTTGAAGTGTCCAATTTCGTACACCTATGGATTTCCGATCGAGCCCAAAACTTGGGCGTCATCATAATATGGTGGGAGGAGTCATTTGATAAGTTTTGAGTGAAATCCAATCGCTAGAACTACGGAATACAACAAACACTACAGTAAAGCACGAACTTCCTTCGATCGAGCCCAAAACTTGGTGGGAGGATTCATGTGGTGAATTTTGAGTGAAATCCAATCGCTAGAACTACGGAATACACCAACCACTCCAATTCAGAACAAACTGCCTTTGAACTTGAAGTGTCCAATTTCGTACACATATTCATTTCCGATCGAGCCCAAAACTTGGGCATCATCATAATATAATGGGAGGAGTCATGTCGTGAGTTTTGAGTGAAATCCAATCGCTAGAACTACAGAATACACCAACCACTCCAATTTGGAACAAACTGACTTTGAACTTGAACTTGAAGTGTCCAATTTCGTACACCTATTGATTTCCGATCGAGCCCAAAACCTGGGAATCATCATAATATGTTGGGAGGAGTCATTTGGTGAGTTTTGGGTGAAATCCAATCGCTAGAACTATGAAATGTACCAACAACTCCAATAGGGCACGAACTGCCTTTGAACTTCAATTGTCCAATTTCGTACACCAATTGATTTCCGATCGAGCCCAAACCTTGGGCATCACCATAGTATGGCGGAAGGAGTCATGTGTTGAGTTTTGAGTGAAATCCAATCGCTAGAACTATAGAACACACCAACCACTCCAATTCGGAACAAACTGCCTTTGAACTTGAAGTGTCCAATTTCGTACACCTATTGATTTCCGTTCGAGCCCAAAACTTGGGAATCATCATAATATGTTGGGAGGAGTCATTTGGTGAGTCTTGAGTGAAATCCAATCGCTAGAACTATGAAATGTACCAACCACTCCAATAAGGCACGAACTGCCTTTGAACTTGAATTGTCCAATTTCGTACACGTATTGATTTCCGATCGAGCCCAAAACTTGGGCATCATTATAATATGTTGGGAGGAGTCATGTGGTGAGTTTTGAGTGAAATCCAAAACTTGGGAATCATCATAATATGTTGGGGGGAGTCATTTGGTGAGTTTTGACTGAAATCCAATCGCTAGACCTACGAAATGTACCAACAACTCCAATAAGGCACGAACTGCCTTTGAACTTGAATTGTCCAATTTCGTACACCTATTGATTTCCGATCGGCCCAAAACTTGGCCATCATCATAATATGGTGGATGGAGTCATGTGGTGAGTTTTGAGTGAAATCCTATCGCTAGAACTACAGAATACACCAACCACTCCAATTCGGAACAAACTGCCTTTGAACTTGAGGTGTCCAATTTCGTACACCTATTGATTTCCGAACGAGCCCAAAACTTGGGAATCATCATAATATATTGAGAGGAATCATTTGGTGAGTCTTGAGTGAAATCCAATCGCTAGATTTATGAAATTCACCAACCACTCCAATAAGGCACGAATTGCCTTTGAACTTGAATTGTCCAATTTCGTACACCTATTGATTTCCGATCGAGCCCCAAAGTTGGGCATCATCATAATACGGTGGAAGGAGTCATGTGGTGAGTTTTGAGTGAAATCCAATTGCTAGAACTACGGAATACACCAATCACTCCAATTCGGAACAAACTGCCTTGGAACTTGAAGTGTCCAATTTTGTACACCTATTGATTTCCGATCGAGCCCAAAACTTGGGAATCATCGTAATATGTTGGGAGGAGTCATTTGGTGAGTTTTGAGTGAAATCCAATTGCTAGAACTACGAAATGTTCCAACCACTCCAATACGGCACGAACTGCGGTTGAACTTGAATTGTCCAATTTCGTACACCTATTGATTTCCGATCGAGCCCAAAACTTTGGCATCATCATTATATGGTGGGAGGAGTCATGTGGAGAATTTTGAGTGAAATACAATCGCCAGAACTATGGAATACACCAACCACTACAATTCGGAACAAACTGCCTTTGAACTTGAAGTGTCCAATTTCTTACACCTATTGATTCCCGATCGAGCCCAAAACTTGGGCATCATCATAATACGGTGGGAGGAGTCATGTGGTGAGTTTTGAGTGAAATCCAATCGCTAGAACTACGAAATGTACCAACCACTCCAATTCGGAACAAACGGCCTTCGAACTTGAAGTGTCCACTTTCGTACACCTATTGATTTCCGATCGAGCCCAAAACTTGGGCGTCATCATAATATGGAGCGAGGAGTCATGTGGAGAGTTTTGGGTGAAATCCAATCGTTAGAACTACGGAATACACCAACCACTCCAATTCTGAACAAACTGCCTTTGAACTTGAATTTTCCAATTTCGTACACCTATTGAATTCCGATCAAGCCCAAAACTTGGGCATCATCATAATATGGTGGGAGGAGTCATGTGAAGAGTTTTGGGTGAAATCCAATTGCTAGAACTACGGAATACACCAACCACTCCAATTCGGAACAAACTGCCTTTAATGTGAGCCAGAGGATCTTCATTAGGTAAACCATAAAAAGAAGGAAGCATTTGAAAGTGAGAAGATTTAAGCTCATAGTTTCTAGCTTCTGTGGACAGCAAGATGCATGAAGGTGAATTTGGTATGATTGGTTGAGCAAGATCCTCCAAAGCAAGTTGGTCATTGGCTGCCATCTTTTCTTCTTCTTCTTCTTCTTGATCTGAGTTAAAGATGTTGAACAGAGAGTACTCTTCTGAGCTTGTTGAATTGGAGGTTTCAGCTTCTAAGGGATTGAGAATAGATTCAATGGCTGCTTCCCTTGCTTTATGAAGCCTTTGTTCAAATTCGGCCAACGATGGTTGTGGTGTACCACGGATAGGTTGGATCCTAATGGTTCTGGATTGAGAGTGTTTCTTGACCGCTGATACAACTTGTTCAAGCAAAGGTTTGCTCGACATGCAATACCTGAAAACAAAGAAAAACTAAAGAAAGTAAGCAATAGTAACAAGACTCTTAATCAAGTCCCCGGCAGCAGCGCCATTTTCTTGTTGGACAGATTTTACTCTATCTACTTCTCGCAAGTGCACGAACCAATTATAGTATAGGAATGCAAGCACGAGGTCGTTCCACAGAGACTTGGATGAAAGACACTTATTACTACTACTTAGACTCACAAATAATCCTAAGACTAAACAGAATTTAAATGAGATTGTGTTGAGTTTGTTTGGAGTAACAACTACAAAAAGGGAAAGCAAATAGCAAGTGACTGAAAACTACTAAAAGGAAATGTAAAATAGCAAGTGACCAGCAAGTAGATGTTTAGAAAATTTTGAGACAAAGGAGACAAGCACTAGGGTTTCAACTTCACCATGACAATCCAATTTCAAGCAACAAGTTAACAATCACCTAAATTGATTACAGTTTCTGGAGTTCGTTCTTATGTATGATTATCCATATGGTGTTTGGTTTTAATCAAGTACTCAGGAAACACAACTTAGCTATGGTGTTTAGTCTAAGCTATGAATCTGAATCCATTAAGCTTAAGAAGAACACAAAGGAACCAAGTAAATATTTAAACATGGTGTTTGTCCTAAATGCATTACCCACTCATTCACTAATCGGTTCAAGAGTCATATGGTGTTTATGTAAACTTGAACTAGATAACCAACATGCATGTGTTCATAGTGGCCAGTTATTTAGACATGCATAAAGATTCAACTAAGAACAAGTGAATGAGACCAGAAAATTAGAAGTAATCAACAAAGGTTAACATTAACTTGAAAACATGAAATTGTCTTGTCAGGTTACATTGAAACCCTAGCTATGGTAATTAGTTACACTCCATTAATGGAAAATGCATTTGAATCATAATAAACATGGAGAGAGTAAGAAAAACCCGTGAAGAACGAATTATGTTGTTGTAGAGCTTCTCACTGCTTCCACCATGTATGCTGCAGCAAGAGATGAAGAGGGGTGTAGATGGTGTGGATTGTATGGATTGTGTTTAGGAAATGTGTAGGAGGCTGTGGTTGATGAATGTTTGAGAGGGGATTGTGCTGGGATGAGTGGTCTGCTAGGAATTGGAATAGAGGGATTGTGAATCCCAGGATATGATTCATGAAAGTGTTTGGAATGGAAGTGGTATTTATAGGGAGAGGGAAATGAGAAATCTGAATTGAATATGGCTAATGCATACAACACTTGTATTAGAAAATCAGAATTGGTTGCTGCACTTCACCAATAAATCCCACCAGCAGCCATAGCTCATCATCATGTCAGCATGACTAAGCATGCAATGAGCTCATCTTCCTGTCAGCATGATGAACAACTTCTTGGGCTAACGAATTGGGCTTGGCTGAATCAAATGATGAATTTAAGATGTCCATTTCGAAGTTCAAAATGTCTCTAATCCAACCACACAAGAATTGGCCAAATCCAAGCTCAAATGAAGAAGATAAGTCCGAAATGAATTTCTAACTCAGTCTCCAGTTTTTGCACGTTTTTGCACCATTTTGCTTCAAATGCCTCAATTGGTAGCTAGAGCTTCAATGAACTGAATAACAAACACAAAATGGATTAAAAGCACAAGTTTTACCTAAAAACATAACCAAACAATAGGGTAGAATGTTACAAAATGATACAGAATTATGCATTGATCAATACCCCAAACCTATATTTTGCTGGTCCTCAAGCAAAACTAGAACTTAAACACCACAAAACAACACACAAAACGAAACTTATTACACCATTTTCGTAGATGACACAATTGCATTGAGCATATGCAACAAGCCTTTAAACCTCTAGGTGTCCCTAGTAGGAGGAGTTGTGTCTCCTGAGGGTTTACAGTGATGACTCCCACAAACATCAACAAATTCTGCAAGACAACTAATAGCTAAAGAATCACTTTTAAACAAACTAAGGAAAACCAATGAATGCACAATCACACTTTCAAAACTAATGGTATGCCACTTCAGATCTTCACACCAGGGTGTATAGTGTATTGTCACTGCAAAAAGAATTCCAGCATTGAAGTCACCGTACTCAAATACTTAGATAGAAATCGCCCCAACTCTAGGTCTCACGGGTATCGCTCAAATCTTCACAAAGAACCTAGGGTTTAGTTTCTCAACAATCATATGTGAGCGACCTTATGTAAAGGGAAACAAGATTTCACATATGAAATAATCACAAAACAAAAGCACGATTTCTGGAAATAAGATCTCATGAATGGAAATGAAATGCTAAGAACATAGAAAGAATACATTGCATACCAGCACCCATGAACCGGACTTCCCCAAAGATCAGTTAGGTCTTTAATCAAGCTTGTAATGTCAGGCTGAGGGTAAGGGTTATGAAAAGAGGGGAAATGAAAACTAAGAACTCAAGAACATGCCAAGAGTGCTTCTTCTTGCTGCAAGGTAAATGGCTACACTTGTGAATCTTCAAGGCAATGACTTGTGCTTCTTTGAACTGAATTTGAACTTTGATCAAGAACATGTTTTGTTTTGTTTTGTTTTGTTTTTTTTTTTTTAGAAACGAATTTGGCTCTCTTTTGCTTTTCTCCTTGAATTGCACTAGCACACTGATTCTCTCCATTTGTTTGGTATAACGCCCATCCTTGCTTCTTCATTTGGTTGAGATCTTGACATGTTCTCCAGTTATAGGGTATGGCTAAACAAGGGATGGTATCTTAGATTAAGATACAAGGGTAGGAGTAATGTGGGTGATGAAAGAAAAACTTAAGTGTTTGGATGCAAAATTGGGTAAATGAAGCACACAACAGGGAGGGATATCAAAGCCTATTAGTGACTTAAACACACATAGCCTACATCATATCAATGGGTACATCCTTTCCACAAATGTCAGCAAGCAACATAGCATCTGCAAAAGATCAAATAGTTCTTAGTATTCGATGAATATAAATGAGATCATCACAAAAGGAATCTGGGAAGTTGTAAGAGTAGAAACAAATAAAACCCTCTCAAGGAATGGAATAGGCTCAAATTAGCTCACTAGGGTAGTCTCCACTATTCTTCCAAAGATATCTGAGTATGGCACCTTCTGGACCGAAATTCCAATTGCATGACAGTGCATAGGCAGAAATTCTGATGCAAACACTTCCATGGCAACACACTAGCAAAGAATTAGTGACAATGACATTGCATATACATCTTCATTAGTAAGCAAAAAGAAATCTTTCACTAAGACTCAGAAATTCAACAACAGACTCAAAAATTCAACAAGTTTCATCCCACACCCCAAACCTGAATGAAACATTGTCCCCAATGTTTAAAAGAAAGGAAACAAAATGCAAAAACATACTAGACATAAAATGCACGAAAGGAAACAACTCTAACTAAAATAAAAACAACATAACCTGGTATTGCAAATAGTTAGGGTGTGGTGAACTCAAGGGAGTCCACAACTTGTGTTTCCACTGCATCATCCAAGTATTGTTTCAATCGCTGCCCATTCACCTTGAAAGTTGTTATGTCCCTTAGGTTCTCAATCTCAACAGCTCCATGAGGGAAAACTTGAAGCACCTTGAATGGCCCCAGCCATCTAGATTTCAATTTACCTGGAAAGAGACGCAAACGTGAGTCATATAACAAAACTTTCATACCTGGCTTGAATTCTTTCCTGAGGATGGCCTTGTCATGATAGCGTTTGGTCCTCTCTTTGTAAATTTTTGCATTCTCATAAGCTTCGTTCCTTAGCTCCTCCAATTCATTGAGCTGCAATTTTCTGACATTCCCAGCTTCTTTGAGATCAAAATTGAACTTTTTAATTGCCCAATATGCTCGGTGCTCAAGCTCCATTGGTAGATGACAAGCCTTCCCAAACACAAGTCTATAAGGGCTCATCCCGATAGGAGTCTTATAAGCTGTCCTATATGCCCAAAGTGCATCATTGAGTCGTAGTGCCCAATCTTTTCAAGTAGGATTGACAGTTTTCTCCAAAATATTCTTGATCTCTCTATTGCTGATCTCGACTTGTCCGGAAGTTTGAGGATGATATGGAGTTGACACTCTATGTGTGATAAATAATACTTTTTCATTAAGGCCTCAAATGGTTTGTTACAGAAGTGGCTGCCACCATCACTAATGACAGCCCTAGGAGTTCCAAACCTAGTGAAAATCACATCTCTCAGGAATTTCAGAACAACTCTATGATCATTAGTCCTTGTAGCCAATGCCTCCACCCATTTGGATACATAATCTACAGCAACAAGAATGTAAGTATAACCCAAAGAGGAAGGAAAAGGTCCCATGAAATCTATACCCCATATGTCAAGCAGCTCCACCACCAAAATGTTGTTCACTGGCATCATATTCCTCCGGCTTATGTTTCCCATTCTTTGACACCTATCACATTTAGAACAGAAATAAAATGCATCTTTAAAAAGAGAGGGCCAAAAGAAACCAGATTGAAGAACCTTAGCTGCTGTTTTCTTGGCACCAAAATGACCTCCACATGCAAATTCATGACTAAACTTGAGTATGCTTTGCTGCTCATTCTCTGGGATACATCTCCTTATGATTTGGTCGGGGCCATGTTTGAACAGATATGGATCATCCCAGAAGTAATGTTTGGCTGTGGCAAGGAACTTCTTTCTTTCCTGAAAAGTTAGATCATCTCTCAAAACACCACTAGCAAGATAATTGACAAGATCAGCATACCATGGTTCTTGATCATCAATGGCAAATAGTTGTTCATCTGGAAAAGATTCATTGAGGGGCAGGACATCCTCAAACTTGTGATTACCATCAATGAGACGAGAGAGATGATCAGCAACAACATTCTCACACCCTTTCTTATCTCGGATTTCTAAATCAAATTCTTGCAACAGCAATATCCATCGAAGCAAGCGTGGCTTAGCATCCTTCTTGGTTAACAAGTACCTAAGTGCTGCATGGTCAGAATATACAATCACTTTAGAACCAACAAGATATGAACGAAACTTCTCTAAAGCAAAAATTACAGCAAGCAACTCCTTCTCAGTTGTTGAGTAATTGAGCTGAGCATCATTTAATGTTCGGCTTGCATAATAGATGACATGAGGGAGCTTATTCACTCTTTGACCTAGCACTGCACCAAGAGCATAATCAGAAGCATCACACATTAATTCAAAAGGTCATGACCAATCTGGTGCCTTGATAATTGGAGTCGATGTTAGTTCAAGTTTCAGAGTGTTAAATGCATCCAAACAATCTTTATCAAAGTTGAAAACAGAATCTTTAGCCAAAAGATTGCATAGAGGACGAGTGATTTTGGAGAAATCTTTAATAAAAAGACGATAAAAACCTGCATGTCCTAGAAAACTCCTCACACCTTTCACTGAAGTAGGGGTTGGCAAATTAGAAATCAAATCAATCTTTGCTTTGTCTACCTCAATACCTTTGCTGGAAATAGCATGGCCTAACACAATACCTTGCTTCACCATGAAGTGACACTTCTCCCAATTCAGAATTAGATTAGTTTCCTGGCATCTTTTAAGCACTAATGACAAATGGTTAAGACAATCATCGAAAGAGGATCCAAAAACTGAAAAGTCATCCATAAATACCTCAATGAACCTCTCTATCATGTCTGAAAAGATAGCCATCATGCATCGTTGGAAGGTAGCTGGGGCATTGCATAACCCAAATGGCATTCGTCTATACGCAAAGGTTCCAAAGGGGCAGGTGAATGTTGTCTTCTCTTGATCCTCCGGGGCTATTGCAATTTGATTGTAACCTGAAAAACCATCAAGGAAACAATAATGTGAGTGACCAGCTAGCCTTTCAAGCATTTGATCAATAAAAGGCAAAGGAAAGTGATCCTTTCTAGTGGCAGTGTTTAGTTTCCGATAGTCAATGCAAACTCTCCATCCCGTGATGGGTCTTGTTGGCACCAGCTCATTGTCCTCATTCTTGACCACTGTGATGCCTGACTTTTTTGGGACAACTTGGATAGGACTCACCCATTTGCTATCTGAGATAGGATAAATGATTCCTACATCAAGTAATTTGAGTATTTCAGTTCTTACAACATCCTTCATATGTGGGTTGAGTCTCCTTTGGGGCTCACGAGTTGGCTTGGCATCCTCCATCAAAATTCGATGCATGCACATTGTAGGGCTTATTCCCTTGATATCTGCAATGGTCCATCCGACGGCATTCTTGTGCTCTCTCAAAACTGTAATCAACTTATCCTCCTCTAATGGTGAAAGGTCAGAGGCTATAATGATGGGAAGGGTTTCTGTCTCACCAAGATAAACATATTTAAGGTGTTGTGGAAGAGGTTTTAGCTCAAGTTTAGGTGGCTTGACAATGGAGGGAACTAGTTTAGTGGTTGCAGGTGTAAGAGGTTCAATAATGGGTGAAATGGAAGAATCGAATGGTTTCAAAACCTCAAGGGCAGCCACCACTTCAATGAACTCAGATTCATCATCAAGGTCACCTAAAGGTTGTGTCAAAACAATTTCTAAAGCGTCATCAGATTGTGCCTGCACAAACTTAGACAAAACCAGGGAATCCAAACTATCAATTGAAAAACAATCAAGTGAATTAGAAGGATGAGTTAAGGATTCAAACACTTTGAATTCTATGGTTTGGCCAAGGACTGTCATTTTCAGAATGCCATTTTTCACATCAATAAGAGTGTTTGCTGTGGCCATGAATGGTCTTCCAAGCAAGATAGGCAACTCACGATCATGAATGGGTGCATCTTCCATGTCTAACACTACAAAATCAGCAGGCAATATTAGCTTATCAACTTGAACCAAAATATCTTCAACTATACCTCTAGGATACTTCACTGAGCGATCAGCAAGTTGTAAGCTGAGTGTGGTGGATTTTAACTTTCCCAAACCTAGTTGCAAGTACACTGAATAAGGCATTAGATTGATACTTGCACCTAAATCCAGCATGGCTTTCTCAGCTCGTTTATCTCCAATGGTTATGTTGATGGTGATCGGTTCATAATTGTATATCATTTTGTACCCTTCTAGCTTATGATTTGGTTATGTTATTGAGTTAAACTTGTGCTTTTAATTCATTTTCTGTTTTGATAAGTCCATAATTTCATACACTTGCATGCCTTCTTTACTTAGTGATTTTGCTTAGTTTCTCTTTATTTTTAGTCACTTACCTATGTTTGTGTGTTTTGTAGGTTAAGATAGCAAGAGATAACATTTGATGCAATCCATGCATGTTAAGGGCTGATTGGCATATGAGGAATATGAGCTTAAAGACAAACACATTTTGGCTACAACCCCTTTCCAGCCCAATTTCGTAGGTCAACTTCTTGGCCTTGGATCAGCATGCTATGGGGCTCGAATGAGGTGAAGATCTTCATGAAACTTGTTCCAATGGGTGTCTACTACAACATATCCAAATTTCAGCCCAATTGGACATTTGTGGAGTGCTCAGCCCGTCCAACACCCAACCTTGCTCAGCAAGATTTGTAGCTGCCAGCATTTTGCCATGTGACTCCTTTTAGCCATGTGCCTCACCCCAGCTGCAACTGACTTTGTACCCAACATAATGAGTGAAGTTGGGAGGCTTTCCAGCTATGAATTTCTGAAGGAGCAAGTTGGTACATGTTGGAGCTATTATAGAGAAAGCATGTGCATGTGAAGCAAAGAGAAAAGAGAGAGAGAAGAAGAGGAATGATGAGAGGCATTTTTGCTTCAGCC
The DNA here is from genome assembly GCA_034190965.1 of Prunus campanulata. NCBI lineage: Eukaryota > Viridiplantae > Streptophyta > Magnoliopsida > Rosales > Rosaceae > Prunus > Prunus campanulata. The sequence goes on from JAXCME010000181.1 coordinate 114,898, forward strand.
TTTGAACATGGGAAATGAATTGGCAGATCACTTTGGAGCTGGAGATCAGCTTTTGAGCTATTAAAGAGAAGCATGTGCATGCATGTAAAGCAAAAATAAAGAAAAGAAATGAAATGAAGTCAATTCCAGTCTCTGTTCGGCAGCCAACTTTCAAGGTCCAAAACGCACACTTCTACTGCTCCGATGAGAATACTTTCTTCATAGAAGTTGTTCCAATGGGTGTCTAGTATAACATATCCAAATTTCAGCCCCATTGGATACGTGTTGAGACCTATGGCCTTCCTACACCAAAACAGGTTCAGAAAACTCGTTTTTCCAGCAACCAAAAGGCAACCACATGGGTTGGCAGCAAAAGGCACCACATGGGTTGGCAGCAAATCTGATCACCTTTGAACCCATGTGAAGAAAGCTTGTGCAGCAGCAGAAGATGAAGGATGGTGTGGGAATTCATCATGTTGTTCCTCCCTCTTAGCCCTATAAATAGAGAAGCCTTCAAGCTTCAAATCACACCCCAAGGGGGGGAGCTCTCAAACACTTCTCTAGAGCTCCCTTCCCTTCTCTCCCTCAATTTCTCTTAGTTTCCTTTCAAGTTGTCAATTGTTGTAATAAAATGAGTTTACTGAATTTTTCTTCAAGTTTTCAAGTTCTTCTTTAATTTTATTTGTAATGTACATTCTTTCTTTAGTATTCAAGTTTAATTAGTTTCCAAGTTTCAGTTATGGTTTTTGTTCTTATTCATTATGCTTATAAGTTAATATGCTAGTTTGAATGATTGATCACCATTTAGGCTTGCATGTTAGCTATCTTGGTTTGAATTAAGAGTAGACACCATGCTTTAATTCGAATTGAACTATGAATAGGAAGAGTATGTATGGACATTCGACAACAGGGATTAGATACATACTTGGTTGTTTAAAATGTTCTTCTATGCTTAATGGGTTCCTAATGCTTAATTTTAGGTTAGACAACAAATGATCAAATTAGGGAATTAGGAACACAAGGTTAGAACCAGACACCATGGCCTAATCATACTTTAGCTAGAATCAATCCGTTAATCTAATTGAACTTGGGAACTTATTTGCTTGAGTTATTTCCTTTTTATTGTTTTATTTATTTTCTTTTTCATTTCTGTTTTGTGTAGGGAAAATGAATTGGATCATTCAATCACCAATCCTCGTGGGATCGACCTCGCACTTACATATGCTATACTACCAAACGGCTCGTGCACTTGCGAGTATCACAAGTTGAGGATGCAGCTGAATCTATTTTGGTGCAGTGAATCCGACACAACAGATGGTAAAACTGCCTGGATCCTTGAGCTTAGGAGGAAGTTTTCTTTGAAGGACAGCACTCACATTTTCAGACACCAACACCTTCTCATGAGGACTATACCTTCTCTTGTGTGAGTTCAACTCCTTAAAGAATTTAGCATAAGTTGGCATGTTCCTGATCACATCAAGTAAAGGCAAGTTAACATTGACTTTACTAAGTATATCATAGATTTCAGTAAAAGACTTATCCTGTTTGCTTTTAGCAAGACGTCCAGGGAAAGGAATTGGTGGCACATAAGGGTTCTCGGCCTTGTGCAATATAGGTGAAATTGTTGACGTGCCAAGGGGAATTGCTTCTTTTGGTGTGGTCTCTTCCTTGCGTTCATCACCTGCATTCACGACATCATGATTAGTAACTTCTTTGCCAACTTTATTATCAATAACCTTAGCACTTCTGAGAACTGAGATTGCTTTGGCTTGCTCATGATGCTTGGGATTCACATTTGGTTGGCTAGGGAATTTTCCAGGTTCTCTTTGGTTCAAAGCATCCGCAATTTGTCCCAATTGAATCTCCATCTTGGTAAGGGCAGCAGAATGTTGTTGAAGAGCACCATTAGTAGTTTGCTGGAATTGCAAAGTATTTTGGGCCAACATCTTGACTGTGTCCTCCAATGAACTTGGTTTAGGCTGGAATGATGAACTCGCTTGATTTTGATTTTGATTTTGATTGTTGCTCCAAGAGAAATTTGGGTGATTCCTCCAACCAGGATTGTAAGTGTTCGAGAATGGATCATTTCTTGGCCTTTGGTTGTAAGAATTCATCATGTGGGCTTGTTCTTGGACAAACTCAGGATAAGCATTACTAGCTGAACACATGTGAGTTGAGTGTCCTTGAGCATTGCAAATAGCACATACTTCAACTTGAGGAGCTTTAGGTACCATATTGAGCACAGCATCAAGCTTCCTTTGTAAATTAGCCACCTGCGAAGCAAGCTCATTGTTAGGACTAATCTCATAAATACCAGCATTACCTCTTGTATCTTTGTGTTGAGCATTGGATCCCAACATCTCAAATATGTCATATGACTCTTGAGCATTCTTTTTCTTTAAAGCTCCACCTGCAGCATTATTGACAGTAGATTGACAAGTTTCGGTTAGTCCATCATAAAAAATTTGCATTTGTAAGTATAGAGGTAACCCATGATGTGGACATTGCATTAGAGTTCCTTTGAAACGCTCCCAGCATTCGTTGAATGGCTCGCCATGATGTTGTGAGAAGTTGAAAATCTTGGACCTCAAGGTGGCTGTCTTTTGGGCAGAGAAAAACTTCTCCAAGAACTTCTTAGCAACAGCATCCCAAGTGGTTAGTGATCCAGGGGCTAACGACATCAACCAAGTCTTTGCTTTATCTTTCAAAGTGTAAGGGAAAACCCTCATCCTCAGATTTGCTTCAAATACATCCTTCAAAGGCAAAGTACAAACAACAGTATAAAATTCTTTAATGTGAGCCAAAGGATCTTCATTAGGTAAACCATAAAAAGAAGGAAGCATTTGAAAGTGAGAAGATTTAAGCTCACAGTTTCTAGCTTCTGTGGACAGCAAGATGCATGAAGGTGAATTTGGTATGATTGGTTGAGCAAGATCCTCCAAAGCAAGTTGGTCATTGGCTGCCATCTTTTCTTCTTCTTCTTCTTCTTGATCTGAGTTAAAGATGTTGAACAGAGAGTACTCTTCTGAGCTTGTTGAATTGGAGGTTTCAGCTTCTAAAGGATTGAGAATAGATTCAATGGCTGCTTCCCTTGCTAGAACTACGGAATACACCAACCACTCCAATTTGGAACAAACTGCCTTTGAACTTGAAGTGTCCAATTTCGTACACCTATTGATTTCCGAACGAGCCCAAAACTTGGGCATCATCATAATATGGTGGGAGTGGTCTTGTGGAGAATTTTGAGTGAAATACAATTGCCAGAACTATGGAATGCACCAACCACTCCAATTCGGAACAAACTGCCTTTGAACTTGAAGTATCCAATTTCGTACACCTATTGATTTCCGATCGAGCCCAAAACTTGGGCATCATCCTAATATGGTGGGAGGAGTCATGTGGTGAGTTTTGAGTGAAAGCCAATCGTTAGAACTACGGAATACACCAACCAATCCAATTCGGAACAAACTGCCTTTGAACTTGAAGTGTCCAATTTCGTACACCTATTGATTACCGATCGAGCCCAAAACTTGGGCGTCATCATAATATGGTGGGAGGAGTCATTTGATAAGTTTTGAGTGAAATCCAATCGCTAGAACTACGGAATAGACCAAACACTACAGTAAAGCACGAACTGCCTTTGAACTTGAATTGTGCAATTTCGTATACCTATTGATTTCCGATCGAGCCCAAAACTTGGGCATCATCATAATATGGTGGTAGGAGTCATGTGGTGAGTTTTGAGTGAAATCCAATCGCTAGATTTACAGAATACACCAACCACTCCAATTAGGAACAAACTGTCTTTCAACTTGAAGTGTCCAATTTCGTACACCTATTGATTTCCGATCGAGCCCAAAACTTGGGCATCATCATAATGTGGTGGGATGAGTCATGTGGTGAGTTTTGAGTGAAAGCCAATCGTTAGAACTACGTAATACACCAACCAATCCAATTCGGAACAAACTGCCTTTGAACTTGAAGTGTCCAATTTCGTACACCTATTGATTTCCGATCGAGCCCAAAACTTTGGCATCATCATAATATGGTGGGAGGAGTCATGTGGTGAGTTTTGAGTGAAATCCAATCGCTAGATTTACAGAATACACCAACCACTCCAATTAGGAACAAACTGCCTTTGAACTTGAATTGTCCAATTTCGTACACCTATTGATTTCCGATCGAGCCCAAAACTTGGGCATCATCATAATGTGGTGGGAGGAGTCATGTGGTGAGTTTTGAGTGAAAGCCAATCGTTAGAACTACGGAATACACCAACCAAGCCAATTCGGAACAAACTGCCTTTGAACTTGAAGTGTCCAATTTCGTACACCTATTGATTTCCGATCGAGCCCAAAACTTTGGCATCATCATAATATGGTGGGAGGAGTCATGTGGTGAGTTTTGAGTGAAATCCAATCACTAGAACTATGGAATACACCAACCACTCCAATTCGGAACAAACTGCCTTTGAACTTGAAGTGTTCAATTTCGTACAACTATTGATTTCCGATCGAGCCCAAAATTTGGGCATCATCATAATATGGTGGGAGGAGTCATTTGATGAGTTTTGAGTGAAATCCAATCGCTACAACTACGAAATGTACGAACCTCTCCAATATGGCACGAACTGCCTTTGAACTTGAATTGTCCAATTTCGTACACCTATTGATTTCCGATCGAGCCCAAAATTGGGCGTCATCATAATATGGTGGGAGGAGTCATGTGGTGAGTTTTGAGTGAAATGCAATCGCTAGAACTACGGAATACACCAACCAATCCAATTCGTAACAAACTGCCTTTGAACTTGAAGTATCCAATTTCGTACACATATTGATTTCCGATCGAGCCCAAAACTTGGAAGTCATCATAATATGGTGGGAGGAGTAATGTGGTGAGTTTCGAGTGAAATCCAATCGCTAGAACTACGGAATACGCCAAACACTCCAACAAAGCACGAGCTGCCTTTGAACTTGTATTGTCCAATTTCATACACCTACTGATTTCCGATCGAGCCCAAAACTTTCGCAACATCGTAATATGGTGGGAGGAGTCATGTGGTGAGTTTTGAGTGAAATCCAATCACTAGAACTACGGAATACACCAACCACTCCAATTCGGAACAAACTGCCTTCGAACTTGAACTGTCCAATTTCGTACACCTATTGATTTCCGATAGAGCCCAAAACCTGGGCCTCACCATAATATGGTGAGAGTTGTCATTTGGTGAGTTTTGAGTGAAATCCAATTGCTAGAACTACGAAATGTACCAACCACTCCAATAAGGCACGAACTGCCTTTGAACTTGAATTGTCCAATTTCGTACACCTATTGATTTCCGATCGAGCCCAAAATTTGGGCAACATCATAATATGGTGGGAGGAGCCATGTGGTGAGTTTTTAGTGAAATGCAATCGCTAGAACTACGGAAAACACCAACCAATCCAATTCGGAACAAACTGCCTTCGAACTTGAAATGTCCTATTTCGTACACCTATTGATTTCCGATCCAACCCAAAATTTGGGAATCATGATAATATGGTGGGAGGAGTCATTTGATGAGTTTTCAGTGAAATCCAATCGCTACAACTACGAAATGTACCAACCACTCCAATAAGGCATGAACTGCCTTTGAACTTGAAGTGTCCAATTTCGTACACCTATTGATTTCCGAACGAGCCCAAAACTTGGGCATCATCATAATATGGTGGGAGTAGTCATGTGGAGAATTTTGAGTGAAATACAATCGCCAGAACTATGGAATGCACCAACCACTCCAATTCGGAACAAACTGCCTTTGAACTTGAAGTATTCAATTTCGTACACCTACTGAATACACCAACATCTCCAATTCGGAACAAACTGCCTTTGACTTGAAGTGTCCAATTTCTTGCATCTATTGATTTCCGATCGAGCCCAAAACTTGGGAATCATCATAATATGTTGGGAGGAGTCTTTTCTTGAGTTTTGAGTGAAATCCAACCGCTAGAACTACGAAATGTACCAACCACTCCAATTCGGAACAAACTGCCTTTGAACTTGAAGTGTCCAATTTCGTACACCTATTGATTTCCGATCGAGCCCAAAACTTGGGCATCATCATAATTTGGTGGGAGGAGTCATTTGGTGAGTTTTGAGTGAAATCCAATCACTAGAACTACGGAATACACCAACCACTCCAATTCGGAACAAACTGCCTTCGAACTTGAAGTGTCCAATTTCGTACACCTATTCATTTCCGATCGAGCCCAAAACTTGGGAATCATCATAATATGTTTGGACGAGTCATTTGGTGAGTTTTGATTGAAATCCAATCGCTAGAACTACGAGATGTACCAACCACTCCAATATGGCACGAACTGCCTTTGAACTTGAATTGTCCAATTTCGTACGCCTATTGATTTCCGATCGAGCCCAAAACTTGGGCATCATCATAATATGGTGGGAGGAGTCATTTGATGAGTTTTGAGTGAAATCCAATCGCTAGAACTACGGAATACACCAACCACTCCAATTCAGAACAAACTGCCTTTGAACTTGAATTGTCCAATTTCGTACACCTATTCATTTCCGATCAAGCCCAAAACTTGGGCATCATCATAATACGGCGGGAGGAGTCATGTGGTGAGTTTTGAGTGAAATCCAATAACTAGAACTACGGAATACACCAACCACTCCAATTCGGAACAAACTGCCTTTGAACTTGAATTGTCCAATTTCGTACAAATATTGATTTCCAATCTCTAGAACTACGAAATGTACCAACCACTCCAGTAATGCTCGAACTGCCTATGAACTTGAATTGTCCAATTTCGTACACCTATTGATTTCCGATCGAGCCCAAAATTGGGCATCATCATAATATGGTGGGAGGAGTCATGTGGTGAGTTTTGAGTGAAATGCAATTGCTAGAACTACGGAATACACCAACCAATGCAATTCAGAACAAACTGCCTTTGAACTTGAAATATCCAATTTCGTACACCTATTGATTTCCGATCGAGCCCAAAACTTGGGCATCATCATAATACGGTGGGAGGAGTCATGTGGTGAGTTTTGAGTGAAATCCAATAACTAGAACTACGGAATACACCAACCACTCCAATTCGGAACAAACTGCCTTTGAACTTGAAGTGTCCAATTTCGTACACCTATTGATTTCCGATCGAGCCCAAAACTTGGGCATCATCATAATATGGTGGGAGGAGTCATTTGGTGAGTTTTGAGTGAAATCCAATCACTAGAACTACGGAATACAACAACCACTCCAATTCGGAACAAACTTCCTTCGAACTTGAAGTGTCCAATTTCGTACACCTATTCATTTCCGATCGAGCCCAAAACTTGGGAATCATCATAATATGTTTGGACGAGTCATTTGGTGAGTTTTGATTGAAATCTAATCGCTAGAACTACGAAATGTACCAACCACTCCAATATGGCACGAACTGCCTTTGAACTTGAATTGTCCAATTTCGTACGCCTACTGATTTCCGATCGAGCCCAAAACTTGGGCATCATCATAATATGGTGGGAGGAGTCATTTGATGAGTTTTGAGTGAAATCCAATCGCTAGAACTACGGAATACACCAACCACTCCAATTCAGAACAAACTGCCTTTCAACTTGAAGTGTCCAATTTCGTACACCTATTGATTTCCGATCGAGCCCAAAACTTTGGCATCATCCTAATATGGTGAGAGGAATCATGTGGCGAGTTTTGAGTGAAATCCAATCGCTAGAACTACTTAATATACCAAACACTCCAATAAAGCACGAACTGCCTTTGAACTTGAATTGTCCAATTTCGTACACCTATTGAATTCCGATCGAGCCCAAAATTGGGCATCATCATAATATGGTGGGAGGAGTCATGTGGTGAGTTTTGAGTGAAATGCAATTGCTAGAACTACGGAATACACCAACCAATCCAATTCAGAACAAACTGCCTTTGAACTTGAAATATCCAATTTCGTACACCTATTGATTTCCGATCGAGCCCAAAACATGGGCAACGTCATAATATGGTGGGAGGAGTCATGTGGTGAGTTTTCAGTGAAATCCAATCGCTAGAACTACGAAATACACCAACCACTCCAATTCGGAACAAACTGCCTTCGAACTTGAAGTGTCCAATTTCGTACACCTATTCATTTCCGATCGAGCCCAAAACTTGGGAATCATCATAATATGTTGCGTCGAGTCATTTGGTGAGTTTTGAGTGAAATCCAATCGCTAGAACTACGAAATGTTAGAACCACTCCAATACGGCACGAACTGCCTTTGAACTTGAATTGTCCAATTTCGTACACCTATTGATTTCCGATCGAGTCCAATACTTGGGCATCATCATAATATCGTTGGAGGAGTCATTTGATGAGTTTTGAGTGAAATCCAACGGCTAGAACTACGGAATACACCAACCACTCCAATTCAGAACAAACTCCCTTCGAACTTGAATTGTCCAATTTCGTACACCTATTGATTTCCGATCAAGCCCAAAACTTGGCCATCATCATCATATAGTGGGAGGAGTCATGTGGAGAGTTTTGGGTGAAATCCAACAGATAGAACCACAAAATACACCAACCACTCCAATTTGGAACAAACTGCCTTTGAACTTGAAGTGTCCAATTTCGTACACCTATTGATTTTCGATCGAGCCCAAAACTTGGGCATCATCATAATATGGTGGGAGGAGTCATGTGGTGAGTTTTGAGTGAAAGCCAATCGCTACAACTACGGAATACACCAACCACTCCAATAAAGCACGAACTGCCTTTGAATTTGAAGTGTCCAATTTCGTACACCTACTGATTTCCGATCGAGCCCAAAACTTGGGCATCATCATAATACGGTGGGAGGAGTCATTTGATGAGTTTTGAGTGAAATCCAAACGCTAGAACTACGGAATACTCCAACAACTCCAATTCAGAACAAACTGCCTTTGAACTTGAAGTGTCCAATTTCGTACATCTATTGATTTCCGATCGAGCCCAAAACTTGGGCATCATCATAATATGGTGGGAGGAGTCATTTGATGAGTTTTGAGTGAAATCCAATTGCTAGAACTACGAAATACACCAACCACTCCAATTCAGAACAAACTGCCTTTGAACTTGAATTGTCCAATTTCGTACACCTATTGATTTCCGATCGAGCCCAAAACTTGGGCATCATCATAACATGGTGGAAGGAGTCATGTGAAGAGTTTTGGGTGAAATCCAATCGCTAGAACTGCGGAATACACCAACCACTCCAATTCGGAACAAACTGCCTTTGAACTTGAAGTGTCCAATTTCGTACACCTATTGATTTCCGATCGAGCCCAAAAGTTGGGCATCATCATAATATGGTGGGAGGAGTCTTGTGAAGAGTTTTGGGAGAAATCCAATCGCTAGAACTACGAAATACACCAGCCACTCCAATAAGGCACGAAGTGCCTTTCAACTTGAAGTGTCCAATTTCGTACACCTATTGATTTCCGATCGAGCCCAAAACTTGGGCATCATCATAATATGGTGGGAGGAGTCATGTGGTGAGTTTCGAGTGAAATCCAATCGCTAGAACTACGGAATACACCAAACACTCCAATAAAGCACGAACTGCCTTTGAACTTGAATTGTCCAATTTCGTACACCTACTGATTTCCGATCGAGCCCAAAACTTGGGCATCATCATAATATGTTGGGAGGAGTCATGTGGTGAGTTTTGAGGGAAATCCAATCACTAGAACAACGGAATACACCAACCACTCGAATTCGGAACAAACTGCCTTCGAACTTGAAGTGTCCAATTTCGTACACCTATTGATTTTCGATCGAGCCCAAAACTTGGGCATCATCATAATATGGTGGGAGGAGTCATTTGGTGAGTTTTGAGTGAAATCCAATCGCTAGAACTATGGAATACACCAACCACTCAAATTCCGAACAAACTGCCATTGAACTTGAAGTGTCGAATTTCGTACACCTATGATTTCCTATCGAGCCCAAAACTTGGGAATCATCATATTATGTTGGGAGGAGTCATTTTGGTGAGTTTTGAGTGAAATCCAGTCCCTAGAACTACGAAATGTACCAACCACTCCAATAAGGCACGAACTTCCTTTCAACTTGAATTGT